>JBBPBS010000604.1:1277576-1333913 GCA_037974835.1 Cicer judaicum | reverse complement strand
AATTGTTCATCCAATGACACAAACACACCTATTGGATGCACAAGATTGGTTAGAAACCCTAATTGGACAAGAATAAGCCTAGGGAGGTAAACAATGACCTAATTGTTCATCCAATGACACAGACACAACTATTGGATGCACATGTTTGGTTAGAAACCCTAATTGGACAAGAATAAGCCTAGGGAGGTCGAAAATGACCTAATTGTTCATTCAATGACACAAAAACACCTAATGGATGCACAAGATTGGTTAAAAACCTTTATTGGACTACATGAAGTGTAGGGAGTACGAAAATGACCTAAATGTTCATCCAATGACACAAAACACCTGTTGGATGCACAAGATTGGTTAAAAATCCTAATTGGACAAGAATTAGCCTAGGGAGGACGAAAATGACCTAATTGTTCATCCAATAACACAAACACACCTATTGGATGCACAAGATTGCTTAGAAACCCTAATTGGACAAGAATAAGCCTAGGGAGGTAAACAATGACCTAATTGTTCATCCAATGACACAGACACAACTATTGGATGCACATGTTTGGTTAGAAACCCTAATTGGACAAGAATAAGCCTAGGGAGATCGAAAATGACCTAATTGTTCATCCAATGACACAAAAACACCTAATGGATGCACAAGATTGGTTAAAAACCTTAATTGGACTACATGAAGTGTAGGGAGGACGAAAATGACCTAAATGTTCATCCAATGACACAAAACACCTGTTGGATGCACAAGATTGGTTAAAAACCCTAATTGGACAAGAATTAGCCTTGGGAGGACGAAAATGACCTAAATGTTCATCCAACGACACAAAAACACCTAATGGATGCACAAGATTGGTTAAAAACCTTAATTGGAATATATGAAGTGTAGGGAGGACGAAAATGACCTAAATGTTCATCCAATGACACAAAACACCTTTTGGATGCACAAGATTGGTTAAAAATCCTAATTGGACAAGAATTAGCCTAGGGAGGACGAAAATGACCTAATTGTTCATCCAATAACACAAACACACCTATTGGATGCACAAGATTGGTTAGAAACCCTAATTGGACAAGAATAAGCCTAGGGAGGTAAACAATGACCTAATTGTTCATCCAATGACACAGACACAACTATTGGATGCACATGTTTGGTTAGAAACCCTAATTGGACAAGAATAAGCCTAGGGAGGTCGAAAATGACCTAATTGTTCATTCAATGACACAAAAACACCTAATGGATGCACAAGATTGGTTAAAAACCCTAAGTGGACTACATTAAGTGTAGGGAGGACGAAAATGACCTAAATGTTCATCCAATGACACAAAACACCTATTTGATGCACAAGATTGGTTAAAAACCCTAATTGGACAAGAATTAGCCTAGGGAGGTCGAAAATGACCTAATTGTTCATCCAATTACACAAACACAACTATTGGATGCCCAAGATTGGTTAGAAACCCTAATTGGACAAGCATAAGCGTAGGGAGGATCAAAATGAGTTAAATGTTCATCCAATGAAACAAAACACCTATTGGATGCACAAGATTGGTTAAAAACCCTAAGTGGACTACATTAAGTGTAGGGAGGACGAAAATGACCTAAATGTTCATCCAATGACACAAAACACCTATTGGATGCACAAGATTGGTTAGAAACCCTAATTGGACAACCATAAGCTTAGGGAGGATGAAAATGACCTAAATGTTCATCCAATGACACAAAACACCTATTGGATGCACAATATTGGTTAAAAACCCTAATTGGAAAAGATTAAGTGTAGGGAGGACGAAAATGACCTAAATGTTTATCCAATGACACAAACACACCTATTGGATGCACAAGATTGGTTAGAAACCCTAATTGGACAAGAATAAGCCTAGGGAGGTAAGCAATGACCTAATTGTTCATCTAATGACACAGACACAACTATTGGATGCACAAGATTGGTTAGAAACCCTAATTGGACAAGCATAAGCCTAGGGAGGATGAAAATGACCTAAATGTTCATCCAATGACACAAAACACACCTATTGGATGCACAAGATTGGTTAGAAACCCTAATTGGACAAGCATAAGCCTAGGGAGGATGAAAATGACCTCAATGTTCATCCAATGACACAAAACACCTATTGGATGCACAAGATTGGTTAAAAACCCTAAGTGGACTACATCAAGTGTAGGGAGGACGAAAATGACCTAAATGTTCATCCAATGACACAAAACACCTATTGGATGCACAAGATTGGTTAAAAACCCTAATTGGACAAGAATTAGCCTAGGGAGGTCGAAAATGACCTAATTGTTCATCCAATTAAACAAACATAACTATTGGATGCACAAGATTGGTTAGAAACCCTAATTGGACAAGCATAAGCGTAGGGAGGATCAAAATGAGTTAAATGTTCATCCAATGACACAAAACACCTATTGGATGCACAAGATTGGTTAAAAACCCTAAGTGGACTACATTTAGTGTAGGGAGGACGAACATGACCTAAATGTTCATCCAATGACACAAAACACCAATTGGATGCACAAGATTGGTTAGAAACCCTAATTGGACAAGCATAAGCTTAGGGAGGATGAAAATGACCTAAATGTTCATCCAATGACACAAAACACCTATTGGATGCACAATATTGGTTAAAAACCCTAATTGGAAAAGATTAAGTGTAGGGAGGACGAAAATGACCTAAATGTTTATCCAATGACACAAACACACCTATTGGATGCACAATATTGGTTAGAAACCCTAATTGGACAAGAATTAGCCTAGGGAGGTAAACAATGACCTAATTGTTCATCTAATGACACAGACACAACTATTGGATGCACAAGATTTGTTAGAAACCCTAATTGGACAAGCATAAGCCTAGGGAGGATGAAAATGACCTAAATGTTCATCCAATGACACAAAACACACCTATTGGATGCACAAGATTGGTTAGAAACCCTAATTGGACTAGAATAAGCCTAGGGAGGTAAACAAGGACCTAATTGTTCATCCAATGACACAGACACAACTATTGGACGCACATGTTTGGTTAGAAACCCTAATTGGACAAGAATAAGCCTAGGGAGGTCGAAAATGACCTAATTGTTCATTCAATGACACAAAAACACCTAATGGATGCACAAGATTGGTTAAAAACCTTAATTGGACTACATGAAATGTAGGGAGGACGAAAATGACCTAAATGTTGATCCAATGACACAAAACACCTGTTGGATGCACAAGATTGGTTAAAAATCCTAATTGGACAAGAATTAGCCTAGGGAGGACGAAAATGACCTAATTGTTCATCCAATGACACAAACACACCTATTGGATGCACAAGATTGGTTAGAAACCCTAATTGGACAAGCATAAGCCTAGGGAGGTAAACAATGACCTAATTGTTCATCCAATGACACAGACACAACTATTGGATGCACATGTTTGGTTAGAAACCCTAATTGGACAAGAATAAGCCTAGGGAGGTCGAAAATGACCTAATTGTTCATTCAATGACACAAAAACACCTAATGGATGCACAAGATTGGTTAAAAACCTTAATTGGACTACATGAAGTGTAGGGAGGACGAAAATGACCTAATTGTTCATCCAATGACACAAAACACCTATTGGATGCACAAGATTGGTTAAAAACCCTAATTGGACAAGAATTAGCCTAGGGAGGTCGAAAATGACCTAATTGTTCATCCAATTACACAAACACAACTATTGGATGCACAAGATTGGTTAGAAACCCTAATTGGACAAGAATAAGCCTAGGGAGGTAAACAATGACCTAATTGTTCATCCAATGACACAGACACAACTATTGGATGCACATGTTTGGTTAGAAACCCTAATTGGACAAGAATAAGCCTAGGGAGGTCGAAAATGACCTAATTGTTCATTCAATGACACAAAAACACCTAATGGATGCACAAGATTGGTTAAAAACCTTTATTGGACTACATGAAGTGTAGGGAGGACGAAAATGACCTAAATGTTCATCCAATGACACAAAACACCTGTTGGATGCACAAGATTGGTTAAAAATCCTAATTGGACAAGAATTAGCCTAGGGAGGACGAAAATGACCTAATTGTTCATCCAATAACACAAACACACCTATTGGATGCACAAGATTGGTTAGAAACCCTAATTGGACAAGAATAAGCCTAGGGAGGTAAACAATGACCTAATTGTTCATCCAATGACACAGACACAACTATTGGATGCACATGTTTGGTTAGAAACCGTAATTGGACAAGAATAAGCCTAGGGAGGTCGAAAATGACCTAATTGTTCATTCAATGACACAAAAACACCTAATGGATGCACAAGATTGGTTAAAAACCTTAATTGGACTACATGAAGTGTAGGGAGGACGAAAATGACCTAAATGTTCATCCAATGACACAAAACACCTATTGGATGCACAAGATTGGTTAAAAACCCTAATTGGACAAGAATTAGCCTAGGGAGGTCGAAAATGACCTAATTGTTCATCCAATTACACAAACACAACTATTGGATGCACAAGATTGGTTAGAAACCCTAATTGGACAAGCATAAGCGTAGGGAGGATCAAAATGAGTTAAATGTCTATCCAATGACCCATAACACCTATTGGATGCACAAGATTGGTTAAAAACCCTAAGTGGACTACATTAAGTGTAGGGAGGACGAAAATGACCTAAATGTTCATCCAATGACACAAAACACCTATTGGATGCACATGATTGGTTAGAAACCCTAATTGGACAAGCATAAGCTTAGGGAGGATGAAAATGACCTAAATATTCATCCAATGACACAAAACACCTATTGGATGCACAATATTGGTTAAAAACCCTAATTGGAAAAGATTAAGTGTAGGGAGGACGAAAATGACCTAAATGTTTATCCAATGACACAAACACACCTATTGGATGCACAAGATTGGTTAGAAACCCTAATTGGACAAGAATAAGCCTAGGGAGGTAAACAATGACCTAATTGTTCATCTAATGACACAGACACAACTATTGGATGCACAAGATTGGTTAGAAACCCTAATTGGACAAGCATAAGCCTAGGGAGGATGAAAATGACCTAAATGTTCATCCAATGACACAAAACACACCTATTGGAATCACAAGATTGGTTAGAAACCCTAATTGGACAAGAATAAGCCTAGGGAGGTCGAAAATGACCTAATTGTTCATTCAATGACACAAAAACACCTAATGGATGCACAAGATTGGTTAAAAACCTTAATTGGACTACATGAAGTGTAGGGAGGATGAAAATGACCTAAATGTTCATCGAATGACACAAAACACCTGTTGGATGCACAAGATTGGTTAAAAACCCTAATTGGACAAGAATTAGCCTAGGGAGGACGAAAATGACCTAAATGTTCATCCAACGACACAAAAACACCTAATGGATGCACAAGATTGGTTAAAAACCCTAATTGGACTACATTAAGTGTAGGGAGGACAAAAATGACATAAATGTTCTTCCAATGACACAAAAACACCTTATGGATGCACAAGATTGGTTAAAAACCCTAATTGGACAAGATTAAGTGTAGGGAGGACGAAAATGACCCAAATGTTCATCCAATGACACAAGACACCTATTTGATGTACAAGATTGGTTAAAAACCCTAATTGGACAAGAATTAGCCTAGGGAGGACGAAAATGACCTAAATGTTCATCCAATAACACAAAAACACCTATTGGATGCACAAGATTGGTTAGAAACCCTAATTGGACAAGATTAAGTGTAGGCAGGTCGAAAATGACATAAAAATCATCCAACGACACAAACACACCTATTGGATGCACAAGATTGGTTAAAAACACTAATTGGACAAGAATTAGCCTAGGGAGGACGAAAATTACCTAAATGTTCATCCAATGACACAAAAACACCTAATGGATGCACAAGATTTGTTAAAAACCCGAATTGGACTACATGAAGTGTAGAGAGGACGAAAATGACCTAAATGTTCATCCAATGACACAAAAAACCTATTGGATGCACAAGATTGGTTAGAAACCCTAATTGGACAAGATTAAGTTTAGGGAGGACGAAAATGACCTAATTGTTCATGCAATGACACAAAACACCTATTGGATGCACAAGATTGGTTAAAAACCCTAATTGGACAAGATTAAGTGTAGGGAGGACGAAAATGACCTAAATGTTCATCCAATGACACAAAACACCTATTGGATGCACAAGATTGGTTGAAAACCCTAATTGGACCAGAATTAGCCTAGGGAGGACGAAAATGACCTAATTGTTCATCTAATGATACAAAAATACCTATTGGATTCACAAGATTGGTTAGAAACCCTAATTGGACAAGATTAAGTGTAGGGAGGACGAAAATGACCTAAATGTTCAACCAATGACACAAAGACAACTATTGGATGCACAAGATTGGTTAGAAACCCTAATTGGACAAGAATAAGTCTAGGGAGGTCGAAAATGACCTAATTGTTCATCCAATGACACAAAAACACCTAATGGATGCACAAGATTGGTTAAAAACCTTAATTGGACTACATGAAGTGTAGGGAGGACGAAAATGACCTAAATGTTCATCCAATGACACAAAACACCTGTTGGATGCACAAGATTGGTTAAAAACCCTAATTGGACAAGAATTAGCCTAGGGAGGACGAAAATGACCTAAATGTTCATCCAACGACACAAAAACACCTAATGGATGCACAAGATTGGTTAAAAACCCTAATTGGACAAGATTAAGTGTAGGGAGGACGAAAATGACCTAAATGTTCATCCAATGACACAAAACACCTATTGGATGCACAAGATTGGTTAAAAACCCTAATTGGACAAGAATTAGCCTAGGGAGAACGAAAATGACCTAAATGTTCATCCAATGACACAAAAACACGTATTGGAGGCACAAGATTGGTTAGAAACCCTAATTGGACAAGAATAAGCCTAGGGAGGTCAAAAATGACCTAATTGTTCATCCAATGACACAAACACAACTATTGTATGCACAAGATTGGTTAGAAACCCTAATTGGACAAGAATAAGCCTAGGGAGGAAAACAATGACCTAATTGTTCATCTAATGACATAGACACAACTATTGGGTGCACAAGATTGGTTAGAAACCCTAATTGGACAAGCATAAGCCTAAGGAGGATGAAAATGACCTAAATGTTCATCCAATGACACAAAACACACCTATTGGATACACAAGATTGGTTAGAAACCCTAATTGGACAAGAATAAGCCTAGGGAGGTAAACAATGACCTAATTGTTCATCCAATGACACAAACACAACTATTGGATGCACATGATTGGTTAGAAACCCTAATTGGACAAGAATAAGCCTAGGGAGGTCGAAAATGACCTAATTGTTCATCCAATGACACAAAAACACCTAATGGATGCACAAGATTGGTTAAAAACCTTAATTGGACTACATGAAGTGTAGGGAGGACGAAAATGACCTAAATGTTCATCCAATGACACAAAACACCTGTTGGATGCACAAGATTGGTTAAAAACCCTAATTGGACAAGAATAAGCCTAGGGAGGTCGAAAATGACCTAATTGTTCATCCAATGACACAAAAACACCTAATGGATGCACAAGATTGGTTAAAAACCTTAATTGGACTACATGAAGTGTAGGGAGGATGAAAATGACCTAAATGTTCATCCAATGACACAAAACACCTGTTGGATGCACAAGATTGGTTAAAAACCCTAATTGGACAAGAATTAGCCTAGGGAGGACGAAAATGACCTAAATGTTCATCCAACGACACAAAAACACCTAATGGATGCACAAGATTGGTTAAAAACCCTAATTGGACTACATTAAGTGTAGGGAGGACAAAAATGACATAAATGTTCTTCCAATGACACAAAAACACCTTATGGATGCACAAGATTGGTTAAAAACCCTAATTGGACAAGATTAAGTGTAGGGAGGACGAAAATGACCCAAATGTTCATCCAATGACACAAGACACCTATTTGATGTACAAGATTGGTTAAAAACCCTAATTGGACAAGAATTAGCCTAGGGAGGACGAAAATGACCTAAATGTTCATCCAATGACACAAAAACACCTATTGGATGCACAAGATTGGTTAGAAACCCTAATTGGAGAAGATTAAGTGTAGCCAGGTCGAAAATTACATAAAAATCATCCAACGACACAAACACACCTATTGGATGCACAAGATTGGTTAAAAACCCTAATAGGACAAGATTAAGTGTAGGGAGGACGAAAATGACCTAAATGTTCATCAAATGACACAAAAACACCTAATGGATGCACAAGATTTGTTAAAAACCCTAATTGGACTACATGAAGTGTAGAGAGGACGAAAATGACCTAAATGTTCATCCAATGACACAAAAAACCTATTGGATGCACAAGATTGGTTAGAAACCCTAATTGGACAAGATTAAGTTTAGGGAGGACGAAAATGACCTAATTGTTCATGCAATGACACAAAACACTTATTCGATGCACAAGATTGGTTAGAAACCCTAATTTGAAATGATTAAGTTTTGGGAAGACGAAAATGACCTAAATGTTCATCCAAAGACACAAAAACACCTAATGGATGCACAAGATTGGTTAAAAACCCTAATTGGACAAGATTAAGTGTAGGGAGGACGAAAATGACCCAAATGTTCATCCAATGACACAAGACACCTATTTGATGTACAAGATTGGTTAAAAACCCTAATTGGACAAGAATTAGCCTAGGGAGGACGCAAATGACCTAAATGTTCATCCAATGACACAAAAACACCTATTGGATGCACAAGATTGGTTAGAAACCCTAATTGGACAAGATTTAGTGTAGGCAGGTCGAAAATGATATAAAAATCATCCAACGACACAAACACACCTATTGGATGCACAAGATTGGTTAAAAACCCTAATTGGACAAGAATTAGCCTAGGGAGGACGAAAATTACCTAAATGTTCATCCAATGACACAAAAACACCTAATGGATGCACAAGATTTGTTAAAAACCCTAATTGGACTACATGAAGTGTAGGAAGGACGAAAATGACCTAAATGTTCATCCAATGACACAAAAAACCTATTGGATGCACAAGATTGGTTAAAAACCCTAATTGGACAAGATTAAGTGTAGGGAGGACGAAAATGACCTAAATGTTCATCCAATGATACAAAACACCTATTGGATGCAGAAGATTGGTTAAAAACCCTAATTGGACAAGAATTAGCCTAGGGAGGACGAAAATGACCTAATTGTTCATCTAATGATACAAAAATACCTATTGGATTCACAAGATTGGTTAGAAACCCTAATTGGACAAGATTAAGTGTAGGGAGGACGAAAATGACCTAAATGTTCTTCCAATGACACAAAGACAACTATTGGATGCACAAGATTGGTTAGAAACCCTAATTGGACAAGAATAAGTCTAGGGAGGTCGAAAATGGCCTAATTGTTCATCCAATGACACAAACACAACTATTGGATGCACAAGATTGGTTAGAAACCCTAATTGGACAAGATTAAGTTTAGGGAGGACGAAAATGACCTAATTGTTCATGCAATGACACAAAACACCTATTGGATGCACAAGATTGGTTAAAAACCCTAATTGGACAAGATTAAGTGTAGGGAGGACGAAAATGACCTAAATGTTCATCCAATGACACAAAACACCTATTGGATGCACAAGATTGGTTAAAAACCATAATTGGACAAGAATTAGCCTAGGGAGGACGAAAATGACCTAAATGTTCATCCAATGATACAAAACACCTTATGGATGCACAAGATTGGTTAAAAACACTAATTGGACTACATTAAGTGTAAGGAGGACGAAAATGACCTAATTGTTCATCCAATGACACAAAACACCTATTGGATGCACAAGATTGGTTACAAACCCTAATTGGACAAGCATAAGCCTAGGGAGGATGAAAATGACCTAAATGTTCATCCAATGACACAAAACACCTATTGGATGCACAATATTGGTTAAAAACCCTAATTGGACAAGATTAAGTGTAGGGAGGACGAAAATGACCTAAATGTTTATCCAATGACACAAACACACCTATTGGATGCACAAGATTGGTTAGAAACCCTAATTGGACAAGAATAAGCCAAGGGAGGTAAACAATGACCTAATTGTTCATCTAATGACACAGACACAACTATTGGATGCACAAGATTGGTTAGAAACTCTAATTGGACAAGCATAAGCCTAGGGAGGATGAAAATGACCTCAATGTTCATCCAATGACACAAAACACCTATTGGATGCACAAGATTGGTTAAAAACCCTAAGTGGACTACATCAAGTGTAGGGAGGACGAAAATGACCTAAATGTTCATCCAATGACACAAAACACCAATTGGATGCACAAGATTGGTTAGTAACCCTAATTGGACAAGCATAAGCTTAGGGAGGATGAAAATGACCTAAATGTTCATCCAATGACACAAAACACCTATTGGATGCACAATATTGGTTAAAAACCCTAATTGGAAAAGATTAAGTGTAGGGAGGACGAAAATGACCTAAATGTTTATCCAATGACACAAACACACCTATTGGATGCACAATATTGGTTAGAAACCCTAATTGGACAAGAATTAGCCTAGGGATGTAAACAATGACCTAATTGTTCATCTAATGACACAGACACAACTATTGGATGCCCAAGATTGGTTAGAAACCCTAATTGGACAAGCATAAGCCTAGGGAGGATGAAAATGACCTAAATGTTCATCCAATGACACAAAACACACCTATTGGATGCACAAGATTGGTTAGAAACCCTAATTGGACTAGAATAAGCCTAGGGAGGTAAACAAGGACCTAATTGTTCATCCAATGACACAGACACAACTATTGGATGCACATGTTTGGTAAGAAACCCTAATTGGACAAGAATAAGCCTAGGGAGGTCGAAAATGACCTAATTGTTCATTCAATGACACAAAAACACCTAATGGATGCACAAGATTGGTTAAAAACCTTAATTGGACTACATGAAGTGTAGGGAGGACGAAAATGACCTAAATGTTCATCCAATGACACAAAACACCTATTGGATGCACAAGATTGGTTAAAAACCCTAATTGGACAAGAATTAGCCTAGGGAGGTCGAAAATGACCAAATTGTTCATCCAATTACACAAACACAACTATTGGATGCACAAGATTGGTTAGAAACCCTAATTGGACAAGCATAAGCGTAGGGAGGATCAAAATGAGTTAAATGTTCATCCAATGACACAAAACACCTATTGGATGCACAAGATTGGTTAAAAACCCTAAGTGGACTACATTAAGTGTAGGGAGGACGAAAATGACCTAAATGTTCACCCAATGACACAAAACACCTATTGGATGCACAAGATTGGTTAGAAACCCTAATTGGACAAGAATAAGCCTAGGGAGGTCGAAAATGACCTAATTGTTCATTCAATGACAAAAAAATACCTAATGGATGCACAAGATTGGTTAAAAACCTTAATTGGACTACATGAAATGTAGGGAGGACGAAAATGACCTAAATGTTGATCCAATGACACAAAACACCTGTTGGATGCACAAGATTGGTTAAAAATCCTAATTGGACAAGAATTAGCCTAGGGAGGACGAAAATGACCTAATTGTTCATCCAATGACACAAAAACACCTATTGGATGCACAAGATTGGTTAGAAACCCTAATTGGACAAGAATAAGCCTAGGGAGGTGAACAATGACCTAATTGTTCATCCAATGACAC
The DNA here is from genome assembly GCA_037974835.1 of Cicer judaicum. Classification (NCBI taxonomy): domain Eukaryota; kingdom Viridiplantae; phylum Streptophyta; class Magnoliopsida; order Fabales; family Fabaceae; genus Cicer; species Cicer judaicum. The sequence goes on along the minus strand of JBBPBS010000604.1, from coordinate 1,322,137 downwards.
AGACACAACTATTGGATGCACATGTTTGGTAAGAAACCCTAATTGGACAAGAATAAGCCTAGGGAGGTCGAAAATGACCTAATTGTTCATTCAATGACACAAAAACACCTAATGGATGCACAAGATTGGTTAAAAACCTTAATTGGACTACATGAAGTGTAGGGAGGACGAAAATGACCTAAATGTTCATCCAATGACACAAAACACCTATTGGATGCACAAGATTGGTTAAAAACCCTAATTGGACAAGAATTAGCCTAGGGAGGACGAAAATGACCTAATTGTTCATCCAATTACACAAACACAACTATTGGATGCACAAGATTGGTTAGAAACCCTAATTGGACAAGCATAAGCGTAGGGAGGATCAAAATGAGTTAAATGTTCATCCAATGACACAAAACACCTATTGGATGCACAAGATTGGTTAAAAACCCTAAGTGGACTACATTAAGTGTAGGGAGGACGAAAATGACCTAAATGTTCACCCAATGACACAAAACACCTATTGGATGCACAAGATTGGTTAGAAACCCTAATTGGACAAGCATAAGCTTAGGGAGGATGAAAATGACCTAAATGTTCATTCAATGACACAAAACACCTATTGGATGCACAGTATTGGTTAAAAACCCTAATTGGAAAAGATTAAGTGTAGGGAGGACGAAAATGACCTAAATGTTTATCCAATGACACAAACACACCTATTGGATGCACAAGATTGGTTAGAAACCCTAATTGGACAAGAATAAGCCTAGGGATGTAAACAATGACCGAATTGTTCATCTAATGACACAGACACAACTATTGGATGCACAAGATTGGTTAGAAACCCTAATTGAACAAGCATAAGCCTAGGGAGGATGAAAATGACCTAAATGTTCATCCAATGACACAAAACACACCTATTGGATGCACAAGATTGGTTAGAAACCCTAATTGGACAAGAATAAGCCTAGGGAGGTAAACAACGACCTAATTGTTCATCCAATGACACATACACAACTATTGGACGCACATGTATGGTTAGAAACCCTAATTGGACAAGAATAAGCCTAGGGAGGTCGAAAATGACCTAATTGTTCATTCAATGACACAAAAACACCTAATGGATGCACAAGATTGGTTAAAAACCTTAATTGGACTACATGAAATGTAGGGAGGACGAAAATGACCTAAATGTTCATCCAATGACACAAAACACCTATTGGATGCACAAGATTGGTTAAAAACCCTAATTGGACAAGAATTAGCCTAGGGAGGTCGAAAATGACCTAATTGTTCATCCAATGACACAAACACACCTATTGGATGCACAAGAATGGTTAGAAACCCTAATTGGACAAGCATAAGCTTAGGGAGGATGAAAATGACCTAAATGTTCATTCAATGACACAAAACACCTATTGGATGCACAGTAGTGGTTAAAAACCCTAATTGGAAAAGATTAAGTGTAGGGAGGACGAAAATGACCTAAATGTTTATCCAATGACACAAACACACCTATTGGATGCACAAGATTGGTTAGAAACCCTAATTGGACAAGAATAAGCCTAGGGAGGTAAACAATGACCTAATTGTTCATCCAATGACACAGACACAACTATTGGATGCACATGTTTGGTTAGAAACCGTAATTGGACAAGAATAAGCCTAGGGAGGTCGAAAATGACCTAATTGTTCATTCAATGACACAAAAACACCTAATGGATGCACAAGATTGGTTAAAAACCTTAATTGGACTACATGAAGTGTAGGGAGGACGAAAATGACCTAAATGTTCATCCAATGACACAAAACACCTATTGGATGCACAAGATTGGTTAAAAACCCTAATTGGACAAGAATTAGCCTAGGGAGGTCGAAAATGACCTAATTGTTCATCCAATTACACAAACACAACTATTGGATGCACAAGATTGGTTAGAAACCCTAATTGGACAAGCATAAGCGTAGGGAGGATCAAAATGAGTTAAATGTCTATCCAATGACCCATAACACCTATTGGATGCACAAGATTGGTTAAAAACCCTAAGTGGACTACATTAAGTGTAGGGAGGACGAAAATGACCTAAATGTTCATCCAATGACACAAAACACCTATTGGATGCACATGATTGGTTAGAAACCCTAATTGGACAAGCATAAGCTTAGGGAGGATGAAAATGACCTAAATATTCATCCAATGACACAAAACACCTATTGGATGCACAATATTGGTTAAAAACCCTAATTGGAAAAGATTAAGTGTAGGGAGGACGAAAATGACCTAAATGTTTATCCAATGACACAAACACACCTATTGGATGCACAAGATTGGTTAGAAACCCTAATTGGACAAGAATAAGCCTAGGGAGGTAAACAATGACCTAATTGTTCATCTAATGACACAGACACAACTATTGGATGCACAAGATTGGTTAGAAACCCTAATTGGACAAGCATAAGCCTAGGGAGGATGAAAATGACCTAAATGTTCATCCAATGACACAAAACACACCTATTGGATGCACAAGATTGGTTAGAAACCCTAATTGGACAAGAATAAGCCTAGGGAGGTAAACCACGACCTAATTGTTCATCCAATGACACAGACAAAACTATTGGACGCACATGTTTGGTTAGAAACCCTAATTGGACAAGAATAAGCCTAGGGAGGTCGAAAATGACCTAATTGTTCATTCAATGACAAAAAAACACCTAATGGATGCACAAGATTGGTTAAAAACCTTAATTGGACTACATGAAATGTATGGATGACGAAAATGACCTAAATGTTGATCCAATGACACAAAACACCTGTTGGATGCACAAGATTGGTTAAAAATCCTAATTGGACAAGAATTAGCCTAGGGAGGACGAAAATGACCTAATTGTTCATCCAATGACACAAACACACCTATTGGATGCACAAGATTGGTTAGAAACCCTAATTGGTCAAGAATAAGCCTAGGGAGGTAAACAATGACCTAATTGTTCATCCAATGACACAGACACAACTATTGGATGCACATGTTTGGTTAGAAACCCTAATTGGACAAGAATAAGCCTAGGGAGGTCGAAAATGACCTAAATGTTCATCCAATGACACAAAACACCTATTGGATGCACAATATTGGTTAAAAACCCTAATTGGAAAAGATTAAGTGTAGGGAGGACGAAAATGACCTAAATGTTTATCCAATGACACAAACACACCTATTGGATGCACAATATTGGTTAGAAACCCTAATTGGACAAGAATTAGCCTAGGGAGGTAAACAATGACCTAATTGTTCATCTAATGACACAGACACAACTATTGGATGCACAAGATTGGTTAGAAACCCTAATTGGACAAGCATAAGCCTAGGGAGGATGAAAATGACCTAAATGTTCATCCAATGACACAAAACACACCTATTGGATGCACAAGATTGGTTAGAAACCCTAATTGGACTAGAATAAGCCTAGGGAGGTAAACAAGGACCTAATTGTTCATCCAATGACACAGACACAACTATTGGACGCACATGTTTGGTTAGAAACCCTAATTGGACAAGAATAAGCCTAGGGAGGTCGAAAATGACCTAATTGTTCATTAAATGACAAAAAAACACCTAATGGATGCACAAGATTGGTTAAAAACCTTAATTGGACTACATGAAATGTAGGGAGGACGAAAATGACCTAAATGTTGATCCAATGACACAAAACACCTGTTGGATGCACAAGATTGGTTAAAAATCCTAATTGGACAAGAATTAGCCTAGGGAGGACGAAAATGACCTAATTGTTCATCCAATGACACAAACACACCTATTGGATGCACAAGATTGGTTAGAACCCCTAATTGGACAAGAATAAGCCTAGGGAGGTAAACAATGACCTAATTGTTCATCCAATGACACAGACACAACTATTGGATGCACATGTTTGGTAAGAAACCCTAATTGGACAAGAATAAGCCTAGGGAGGTCGAAAATGACCTAATTGTTCATTCAATGACACAAAAACACCTAATGGATGCACAAGATTGGTTAAAAACCTTAATTGGACTACATGAAGTGTAGGGAGGACGAAAATGACCTAAATGTTCATCCAATGACACAAAACACCTATTGGATGCACAAGATTGGTTAAAAACCTTAATTGGACAAGAATTAGCCTAGGGAGGTCGAAAATGACCAAATTGTTCATCCAATTACACAAACACAACTATTGGATGCACAAGATTGGTTAGAAACCCTAATTGGACAAGCATAAGCGTAGGGAGAATCAAAATGAGTTAAATGTTCATCCAATGACACAAAACACCTATTGGATGCACAAGATTGGTTAAAAACCCTAAGTGGACTACATTAAGTGTAGGGAGGACGAAAATGACCTAAATGTTCACCCAATGACACAAAACACCTATTGGATGCACAAGATTGGTTAGAAACCCTAATTGGACAAGCATAAGCTTAGGGAGGATGAAAATGACCTAAATGTTCATCCAATGACACAAAACACCTATTGGATGCACAGTATTGGTTAAAAACCCTAATTGGAAAAGATTAAGTGTAGGGAGGACGAAAATGACCTAAATGTTTATCCAATGACACAAACACACCTATTGGATGCACAAGATTAGTTAGAAACCCTAATTGGACAAGAATAAGCCTAGGGAGGTAAACAATGACCTAATTGTTCATCTAATGACACAGACACAACTATTGGATGCACAAGATTGGTTAGAAACCCTAATTGGACAAGCATAAGCCTAGGGAGGATGAAAATGACCTAAATGTTCATCCAATGACACAAAACACACCTATTGGATGCACAAGATTGGTTAGAAACCCTAATTGGACAAGAATAAGCCTAGGGAGGTAAACCACGACCTAATTGTTCATCCAATGACACAGACAAAACTATTGGACGCACATGTTTGGTTAGAAACCCTAATTGGACAAGAATAAGCCTAGGGAGGTCGAAAATGACCTAATTGTTCATTCAATGACAAAAAAACACCTAATGGATGCACAAGATTGGTTAAAAACCTTAATTGGACTACATGAAATGTATGGAGGACGAAAATGACCTAAATGTTGATCCAATGACACAAAACACCTGTTGGATGCACAAGATTGGTTAAAAATCCTAATTGGACAAGAATTAGCCTAGGGAGGACGAAAATGACCTAATTGTTCATCCAATGACACAAACACACCTATCGGATGCACAAGATTGGTTAGAAACCCTAATTGGTCAAGAATAAGCCTAGGGAGGTAAACAATGACCTAATTGTTCATCCAATGACACAGACACAACTATTGGATGCACATGTTTGGTTAGATACCCTAATTGGACAAGAATAAGCCTAGGGAGGTCGAAAATGACCTAATTGTTCATTCAATGACACAAAAACACCTAATGGATGCACAAGATTGGTTAAAAACCTTAATTGGACTACATGAAGTGTAGGGAGGACGAAAATGACCTAAATGTTCATCCAATGACACAAAACACCTATTGGATGCACAAGATTGGTTAAAAACCCTAATTGGACAAGAATTAGCCTAGGGAGGTCGAAAATGACCAAATTGTTCATCCAATTACACAAACACAACTATTGGATGCACAAGATTGGTTAGAAACCCTAATTGGACAAGCATAAGCGTAGGGAGGATCAAAATGAGTTAAATGTTCATCCAATGACACAAAACACCTATTGGATGCACAAGATTGGTTAAAAACCCTAAGTGGACTACATTAAGTGTAGGGAGGACGAAAATGACCTAAATGTTCACCCAATGACACAACACACCTATTGGATGCACAAGATTGGTTAGAAACCCTAATTGGACAAGCATAAGCTTAGGGAGGATGAAAATGACTTAAATGTTCATCCAATGACACAAAACACCTATTGGATGCACAGTATTGGTTAAAAACCCTAATTGGAAAAGATTAAGTGTAGGGAGGACGAAAATGACCTAAATGTTTATCCAATGACACAAACACACCTATTGGATGCACAAGATTGGTTAGAAACCCTAATTGGACAAGAATAAGCCTAGGGAGGTAAACAATGACCTAATTGTTCATCTAATGACACAGACACAACTATTGGATGCACAAGATTGGTTAGAAACCCTAATTGGACAAGCATAAGCCTAGGGAGGATGAAAATGAGTTAAATGTTCATCCAATGACACAAAACACCTATTGGATGCACAAGATTGGTTAAAAACCCTAATTGGACAAGATTAAGTGTAGGTAGGACGAAAATGACCTAAATGTTCATCCAATGACACAAAAACACCTAATGGATGCACAAGATTGGTTAAAAACCCAAAGTGGACTACATTAAGTGTAGGGAGGACGAAAATGACCTAAATGTTCATCCAATGACACAAAACACCTATTGGATGCACAAGATTGGTTAGAAACCCTAATTGGACAAGCATAAGCCTAGGGAGGATGAAAATGACCTAAATGTTCATCCAATGACACAAAACACACCTATTGGATGCACAAGATTGGTTAGAAACCCTAATTGGACAAGAATAAGCCTAGGGAGGTAAACAACGACCTAATTGTTCATCCAATGACACAGACACAACTATTGGACGCACATGTTTGGTTAGAAACCCTAATTGGACAAGAATAAGCCTAGGGAGGTCGAAAATGACCTAATTCTTCATTCAATGACACAAAAACACCTAATGGATGCACAAGATTGGTTAAAAACCTTAATTGGACTACATGAAATGTAGGGAGGACGAAAATGACCTAAATGTTGATCCAATGAAACAAAACACCTGTTGGATGCACAAGATTGGTTAAAAATCCTAATTGGACAAGAATTAGCCTAGGGAGGACGAAAATGACCTAATTGTTCATCCAATGACACAAACACACCTATTGGATGCACAAGATTGGTTAGAAACCCTAATTGGACAAGAATAAGCCTAGGGAGGTAAACAATGACCTAATTGTTCATCCAATGACACAGACACAACTATTGGATGCAGATGTTTGGTTAGAAACCCTAATTGGACAAGAATAAGCCTAGGGAGGTCGAAAATAACCTAATTGTTCATTCAATGACACAAAAACACCTAATGGATGCACAAGATTGGTTAAAAACCTTAATTGGACTACATGAAATGTAGGGAGGAGAAAATGACCTAAATGTTGATCCAATGACACAAAACACCTGTTGGATGCACAAGATTGGTTAAAAATCCTAATTGGACAAGAATTAGCCTAGGGAGGACGAAAATGACCTAATTGTTCATCCAATGACACAAACACACCTATTGGATGCACAAGATTGGTTAGAAACCCTAATTGGACAAGAATAAGCCTAGGGAGGTAAACAACGACCTAATTGTTCATCCAATGACACAGACACAACTATTGGACGCACATGTTTGGTTAGAAACCCTAATTGGACAAGAATAAGCCTAGGGAGGTCGAAAATGACCTAATTGTTCATCCAATGACACAAACACACCTATTGGATGCACAAGATTGGTTAGAAACCCTAATTGGACAAGAATAAGCCTAGGGAGGTAAACAATGACCTAATTGTTCATCTAATGACACAGACACAACTATTGGATGCACAAGATTGGTTAGAAACCCTAATTGGACAAGCATAAGCCTAGGGAGGATGAAAATGACCTAAATGTTCATCCAATGACACAAAACACCTATTGGATGCACAAGATTGGTTAGAAACCCTAATTGGACAAGCATAAGCTTAGGGAGGATGAAAATGACCTAAATGTTCATCCAATGACACAAAACACCTATTGGATGCACAAGATTGGTTAAAAACCCTAATTGGACAAGAATTAGCCTAGGGAGGTCGAAAATGACCTAATTGTTCATCCAATTACACAAACACACCTATTGGATGCACAAGATTGGTTAGAAACCCTAATTGGACAAGAATAAGCCTAGGGAGGTAAACAATGACCTAATTGTTCATCCAATGACACAGACACAACTATTGGATGCACATGTTTGGTTAGAAACCCTAATTGGACAAGAATAAGCCTAGGGAGGTCGAAAATGACCTAATTGTTCATTCAATGACACAAAAACACCTAATGGATGCACAAGATTGGTTAAAAACCTTAATTGGACTACATGAAGTGTAGGGAGGACGAAAATGACCTAATTGTTCATCCAATGACACAAAACACCTATTGGATGCACAAGATTGGTTAAAAACCCTAATTGGACAAGAATTAGCCTAGGGAGGTCGAAAATGACCTAATTGTTCATCCAATTACACAAACACAACTATTGGATGCACATGATTGGTTAGAAACCCTAATTGGACAAGCATAAGCGTAGGGAGGATCAAAATGAGTTAAATGTTCATCCAATGACACAAAACACCTATTGGATGCACAAGATTGGTTAAAAACCCTAAGTGGACTACATTAAGCGTAGGGAGGACGAAAATGACCTAAATGTTCATCCAATGACACAAAACACCTATTGGATGCACAAGATTGGTTAGAAACCCTAATTGGACAACCATAAGCCTAGGGAGGATGAAAATGACCTAAATGTTCATCCAATGACACAAAACACCTATTGGATGCACAATATTGGTTAAAAACCCTAATTGGACAAGATTAAGCCTAGGAGGGTAAACAATGACCTAATTGTTCATCCAATGACACAGACACAACTATTGGATGCACATGTTTGGTTAGAAACCCTAATTGGACAGGAATAAGCCTAGGGAGGTCGAAAATGACCTAATTGTTCATTCAATGACACAAAAACACCTAATGGATGCACAAGATTGGTTAAAATCCTTAATTGGACTACATGAAGTGTAGGGAGGACGAAAATGACCTAAATGTTCATCCAATGACACAAAACACCTATTGGATGCACAAGATTGGTTAAAAACCCTAATTGGACAAGAATTAGCCTAGGGAGGTCGAAAATGACCTAATTGTTCATCCAATTACACAAACACAACTATTGGATGCACAAGATTGGTTAGAAACCCTAATTGGACAAGCATAAGCGTAGGGAGGATCAAAATGAGTTAAATGTTCATCCAATGACACAAAACACCTATTGGATGCACAAGATTGGTTAAAAACCCTAAGTGGACTACATTAAGCGTAGGGAGGACGAAAATGACCTAAATGTTCATCCAATGACACAAAACACCTATTGGATGCACAATATTGGTTAGAAACCCTAATTGGACAACCATAAGCCTAGGGAGGATGAAAATGACCTAAATGTTCATCCAATGACACAAAACACCTATTGGATGCACAATATTGGTTAAAAACCCTAATTGGACAAGATTAAGCCTAGGGAGGTAAACAATGACCTAATTGTTCATCCAATGACACAGACACAACTATTGGATGCACATGTTTGGTTAGAAACCCTAATTGGACAAGAATAAGCCTAGGGAGGTCGAAAATGACCTAATTGTTCATTCAATGACACAAAAACACCTAATGGATGCACAAGATTGGTTAAAATCCTTAATTGGACTACATGAAGTGTAGGGAGGACGAAAATGACCTAAATGTTCATCCAATGACACAAAACACCTATTGGATGCACAAGATTGGTTAAAAACCCTAATTGGACAAGAATTAGCCTAGGGAGGACGAAAATGACCTAATTGTTCATCCAATTACACAAACACAACTATTGGATGCACAAGATTGGTTAGAAACCCTAATTGGACAAGCATAAGCGTAGGGAGGATCAAAATGAGTTAAATGTTCATCCAATGACACAAAACACCTATTGGATGCACAAGATTGGTTAAAAACCCTAAGTGGACTACATTAAGTGTAGGGAGGACGAAAATGACCTAAATGTTCACCCAATGACACAAAACACCTATTGGATGCACAAGATTGGTTAGAAACCCTAATTGGACAAGCATAAGCTTAGGGAGGATGAAAATGACTTAAATGTTCATCCAATGACACAAAACACCTATTGGATGCACAGTATTGGTTAAAAACCCTAATTGGAAAAGATTAAGTGTAGGGAGGACGAAAATGACCTAAATGTTTATCCAATGACACAAACACACCTATTGGATGCACAAGATTGGTTAGAAACCCTAATTGGACAAGCATAAGCCTAGGGAGGACGAAAATGACCTAAATGTTCATCCAATGACACAAAACACACCTATTGGATGTACAAGATTGGTTAGAAACCCTAATTGGTCAAGAATAAGCCTAGGGAGGTAAACAATGACCTAATTGTTCACTCAATGACACAGACACAACTATTGGATGCACAAGATTGGTTAGAAACCCTAATTGGACAAGCATAAGCCTAGGGAGGATGAAAATGACCTAAATGTTCATCCAATGACACAAAACACACCTATTGGATGCACACGATTGGTTAGAAACCCTAATTGGACAAGAATAAGCCTAGGGAGGTAAACAACGACCTAATTGTTCATCCAATGAGACAGACACAACTATTGGACGCACATGTTTGGTTAGAAACCCTAATTGGACAAGAATAAGCCTAGGGAGGTCGAAAATGACCTAATTGTTCATTCAATGACAAAAAAACACCTAATGGATGCACAAGATTGGTTAAAAACCTTAATTGGACTACATGAAATGTATGGAGGACGAAAATGACCTAAATGTTGATCCAATGACACAAAACACCTGTTGGATGCACAAGATTGGTTAAAAATCCTAATTGGACAAGAATTAGCCTAGGGAGTACGAAAATGACCTAATTGTTCATCCAATGACACAAACACACCTATTGGATGCACAAGATTGGTTAGAAACCCTAATTGGTCAAGAATAAGCCTAGGGAGGTAAACAATGACCTAATTGTTCATCCAATGACACAGACACAACTATTGGATGCACATGTTTGGTTAGAAACCCTAATTGGACAAGAATAAGCCTAGGGAGGTCGAAAATGACCTAATTGTTCATTCAATGACACAAAAACACCAAATGGATGCACAAGATTGGTTAAAAACCTTAATTGGACTACATGAAGTGTAGGGAGGACGAAAATGACCTAAATGTTCATCCAATGACACAAAACACCTATTGGATGCACAAGATTGGTTAAAAACCCTAATTGGACAAGAATTAGCCTAGGGAGGTCGAAAATGACCAAATTGTTCATCCAATTACACAAACACAACTATTGGATGCACAAGATTGGTTAGAAACCCTAATTGGACAAGCATAAGCGTAGGGAGGATCAAAATGAGTTAAATGTTCATCCAATGACACAAAACACCTATTGGATGCACAAGATTGGTTAAAAACCCTAAGTGGACTACATTAAGTGTAGGGAGGACGAAAATGACCTAAATGTTCACCCAATGACACAACACACCTATTGGATGCACAAGATTGGTTAGAAACCCTAATTGGACAAGCATAAGCTTAGGGAGGATGAAAATGACTTAAATGTTCATCCAATGACACAAAACACCTATTGGATGCACAGTATTGGTTAAAAACCCTAATTGGAAAAGATTAAGTGTAGGGAGGACGAAAATGACCTAAATGTTTATCCAATGACACAAACACACCTATTGGATGCACAAGATTGGTTAGAAACCCTAATTGGACAAGAATAAGCCTAGGGAGGTAAACAATGACCTAATTGTTCATCTAATGACACAGACACAACTATTGGATGCACAAGATTGGTTAGAAACCCTAATTGGACAAGCATAAGCCTAGGGAGGATGAAAATGACCTAAATGTTCATCCAATGACACAAAACACACCTATTGGATGCACAAGATTGGTTAGAAACCCTAATTGGACAAGAATAAGCCTAGGGAGGTAAACAACGACCTAATTGTTCATCCAATGACACAGACACAACTATTGGATGCACATGTTTGGTTAGAAACCCTAATTGGACAAGAATAAGCCTAGGGAGGTCGAAAATGACCTAATTGTTCATTCAATGACACAAAAACACCTAATGGATGCACAAGATTGGTTAAAAACCTTAATTGGACTACATGAAATGTAGGGAGGACGAAAATGACCTAAATGTTCATCCAATGACACAAAACACCTGTTGGATGCACAAGATTGGTTAAAAATCCTAATTGGACAAGAATTAGCCTAGGGAGGACGAAAATGACCTAATTGTTCATCCAATGACACAAACACACCTATTGGATGCACAAGATTGGTTAGAAACCCTAATTGGACAAGAATAAGCCTAGGGAGGTAAACAATGACCTAATTGTTCATCCAATGACACAGACACAACTATTGGATGCACATGTTTGGTTAGAAACCCTAATTGGACAAGCATAAGCCTAGGGAGGATGAAAATGACCTAAATGTTCATCCAATGACACAAAACACACCTATTGGATGCACAAGATTGGTTAGAAACCCTAATTGGACAAGAATAAGCCTAGGGAGGTAAACAACGACCTAATTGTTCATCCAATGACACAGACACAACTATTGGACGCACATGTATGGTTAGAAACCCTAATTGGACAAGAATAAGCCTAGGGAGGTCGAAAATGACCTAATTGTTCATTCAATGACACAAAAACACCTAATGGATGCACAAGATTGGTTAAAAACCTTAATTGGACTACATGAAGTGTAGGGAGGACGAAAATGACCTAATTGTTCATCCAATGACACAAAACACCTATTGGATGCACAAGATTGGTTAAAAACCCTAATTGGACAAGAATTAGCCTAGGGAGGTCGAAAATGACCTAATTGTTCATCCAATTACACAAACACAACTATTGGATGCACAAGATTGGTTAGAAACCCTAATTGGACAAGCATAAGCGTAGGGAGGATCAAAATGAGTTAAATGTTCATCCAATGACACAAAACACCTATTGGATGCACAAGATTGGTTAAAAACCCTAAGTGGACTACATTAAGTGTAGGGAGGACGAAAATGACCTAAATGTTCATCCAATGACACAAAACACACCTATTGGATGCACAAGATTGGTTAGAAACCCTAATTGGACAAGCATAAGCTTAGGGAGGATGAAAATGACTTAAATGTTCATCCAATGACACAAAACACCTGTTGGATGCACAAGATTGGTTAAAAATCCTAATTGGACAAGAATTAGCCTAGGGAGGACGAAAATGACCTAATTGTTCATCCAATGACACAAACACACCTATTGGATGCACAAGAATGGTTAGAAACCCTAATTGGACAAGAATAAGCCTAGGGAGGTAAACAATGACCTAATTGTTCATCCAATGACACAGACACAACTATTGGATGCACATGTTTGGTTAGAAACCCTAATTGGACAAGAATAAGCCTAGGGAGGTCGAAAATGACCTAATTGTTCATTCAATGACACAAAAACACCTAATGGATGCACAAGATTGGTTAAAAACCTTAATTGGAATACATCAAGTGTAGGGAGGACGAAAATGACCTAAATGTTCATCCAATGACACAAAACACCTATTGGATGCACAAGATTGGTTAAAAACCCTAATTGGACAAGAATTAGCCTAGGGAGGTCGAAAATGACCTAATTGTTCATCCAATTACACAAACACAACTATTGGATGCACAAGATTGGTTAGAAACCCTAATTGGACAAGCATAAGCGTAGGGAGGATCAAAATGAGTTAAATGTTCATCCAATGACACAAAACACCTATTGGATGCACAAGATTGGTTAAAAACCCTAAGTGGACTACATTAAGTGTAGGGAGGACGAAAATGACCTAAATGTTCATCCAATGACACAAAACACCTATTGGATGCACAAGATTGGTTAGAAACCCTAATTGGACAAGCATAAGCTTAGGGAGGATGAAAATGACCTAAATGTTCATCCAATGACACAAAACACCTATTGGATGCACAAGATTGGTTAAAAACCCTAATTGGACAAGAATTAGCCTAGGGAGGACGAAAATGACCTAATTGTTCATCCAATGACACCCAAAGCCCTATTGGATGCACAAGATTGGTTAGAAACCCTAATTGGAAAAGATTAAGTTTAGGGAGGACGAAAATGACATAAATGTTCATCCAATGACACAAAAACAACTATTGGATGCACAAGATTGGTTAGAAACCCTAATTGGACAAGATTAAGTGTAGGGAGGACGAAAATGACCTAAATGTTCATCCAATGACACAAAACACCTATTGGATGCACAAGATTGGTTAAAAACCGTAATTGGATAAGATTAAGTTTAGGGAGGACGAAAATGACATAAATATTCATCCAATGACACAACACACCTATTGAATGAACAAGATTGGTTAAAAACCCTAATTGGACAAGATTAAGTGTAGGGAGGACGAAAATGACCTAAATGTTCATCCAATGACACAAAACACCTATTGGATGCACAAGATTGGTTAAAAACCCTAATTGGATAAGAATTAGCCTAAGGAGGACGAAAATGACCTAAATGTTCATCCAATGACACAACACACCTATTGGATGCACAAGATTGGTTAAAACCCTAATTGGACAAGAATTATCATAGGGAGGACGAAAATGACCTAATCGTTCATCCAATAACACAAAAACACCAATTGGATCCACAAGATTGGTTAGAAACCCTAATTGGAAAAGATAAAGTGTAGGGAGGACGAAAATGACCTAAAATGTTCATCCAATGACACAAAACACCTATTGGATGCACAAGATTGGTTAAAAACCCTAATTGGACAAGATTAAGTTTTGGGAGGAGGAAAATGACCTAAATGTTCATCCAATGACACAAAACACCTATTGGATGCACAAGATTGGTTAAAAACCCTAATTGGACAAGATTAAGTTTAGGGAGGACGAAAATGACCTAAATGTTCATCCAATGACACAAAACAACTATTGGATGCACAAGATTGGTTAAAAACCCTAATTGGACAAGATTAAGTTTAGGGAGGACGAAAATGACCTAAATGTTCATCCAATGACACAAAACACCAATTGGATGCACAAGATTGGTTAAAAACCCTAATTGGACAAGAATTAGCCTAGGGAGGACGAAAATGACCTAATTGTTCATCCAATGACACAAAAACACCTATTGGATGCACAAGATTGGTTAGAAACCCTAATTGGACAAGAATAAGCCTAGGGAGGTGAACAATGACCTAATTGTTCATCCAATGACACAGACACAACTATTGGATGCACATGTTTGGTAAGAAACCCTAATTGGACAAGAATAAGCCTAGGGAGGTCGAAAATGACCTAATTGTTCATTCAATGACAAAAAAATACCTAATGGATGCACAAGATTGGTTAAAAACCTTAATTGGACTACATGAAATGTAGGGAGGACGAAAATGACCTAAATGTTGATCCAATGACACAAAACACCTGTTGGATGCACAAGATTGGTTAAAAATCCTAATTGGACAAGAATTAGCCTAGGGAGGACGAAAATGACCTAATTGTTCATCCAATGACACAAAAACACCTATTGGATGCACAAGATTGGTTAGAAACCCTAATTGGACAAGAATAAGCCTAGGGAGGTGAACAATGACCTAATTGTTCATCCAATGACACAGACACAACTATTGGATGCACATGTTTGGTAAGAAACCCTAATTGGACAAGAATAAGCCTAGGGAGGTCGAAAATGACCTAATTGTTCATTCAATGACACAAAAACACCTAATGGATGCACAAGATTGGTTAAAAACCTTAATTGGACTACATGAAGTGTAGGGAGGACGAAAATGACCTAAATGTTCATCCAATGACACAAAACACCTATTGGATGCACAAGATTGGTTAAAAACCCTAATTGGACAAGAATTAGCCTAGGGAGGACGAAAATGACCTAATTGTTCATCCAATTACACAAACACAACTATTGGATGCACAAGATTGGTTAGAAACCCTAATTGGACAAGCATAAGCGTAGGGAGGATCAAAATGAGTTAAATGTTCATCCAATGACACAAAACACCTATTGGATGCACAAGATTGGTTAAAAACCCTAAGTGGACTACATTAAGTGTAGGGAGGACGAAAATGACCTAAATGTTCACCCAATGACACAAAACACCTATTGGATGCACAAGATTGGTTAGAAACCCTAATTGGACAAGCATAAGCTTAGGGAGGATGAAAATGACTTAAATGTTCATCCAATGACACAAAACACCTATTGGATGCACAGTATTGGTTAAAAACCCTAATTGGAAAAGATTAAGTGTAGGGAGGACGAAAATGACCTAAATGTTTATCCAATGACACAAACACACCTATTGGATGCACAAGATTGGTTAGAAACTCTAATTGGACAAGAATAAGCCTAGGGAGGTAAACAATGACCTAATTGTTCATCCAATGACACAGACACAACTATTGGATGCACATGTTTGGTTAGAAACCCTAATTGGACAAGAATAAGCCTAGGGAGGTCGAAAATGACCTAATTGTTCATTCAATGACACAAAAACACCTAATGGATGCACAAGATTGGTTAAAAACCTTAATTGGACTACATGAAGTGTAGGGAGGACGAAAATGACCTAAATGTTCATCCAATGACACAAAACACCTATTGGATGCACAAGATTGGTTAAAAACCCTAATTGGACAAGAATTAGCCTAGGGAGGTCGAAAATGACCTAATTGTTCATTCAATGACACAAAAACACCTAATGGATGCACAAGATTGGTTAAAAACCTTAATTGGACTACATGAAGTGTAGGGAGGACGAAAATGACCTAAATGTTCATCCAATGACACAAAACACCTATTGGATGCACAAGATTGGTTAAAAACCCTAATTGGACAAGAATAAGCCTAGGGAGGTCGAAAATGACCTAATTGTTCATCCAATGACACAAACACAACTATTGGATGCACAAGATTGGTTAGAAACCCTAATTGGACAAGCATAAGCCTAGGGAGGATGAAAATGACCTAAATGTTCATCCAATGACACAAAAACACCTATTGGATGCACAAGATTGGTTAAAAACCCTAATTGGACAAGATTAAGTGTAGGGAGGACGAAAATGACCTAAATGTTCATCCAATGACACAAAAACACCTATCGGATGCACAAGATTGGTTAGAAAACCTAATTGAACAAGATTAACTGTAGGGAGGACGAAAATGACCTAAATGTTCATCCAATGACACAAAACACCTATTGGATGCACAAGATAGGTTAAAAACCGTAATTGGATAAGATTAAGTTTAGGGAGGACGAAAATGACATAAATATTCATCCAATGACACAACACACCTATTGAATGAACAAGATTGGTTAAAAACCCTAATTGGACAAGATTAAGTGTAGGGAGGACGAAAATGACCTAAATGTTCATCCAATGACACAAAACACCTATTGGATGCACAAGATTGGTTAAAAACCCTAATTGGATAAGAATTAGCCTAAGGAGGACGAAAATGACCTAAATGTTCATCCAATGACACAACACACCTATTGGATGCACAAGATTGGTTAAAAACCCTAATTGGACAAGAATTATCATAGGGAGGACGAAAATGACCTAATTGTTCATCCAATGACACAAAAACACCAATTGGATGCACAAGATTGGTTAAAAACCCTAATTGGACAAGATTAAGTTTAGGGAGGACGAAAATGACCTAAATGTTCATCCAATGACACAAAACAACTATTGGATGCACAAGATTGGTTAAAAACCCTAATTGGACAAGATTAAGTTTAGGGAGGACGAAAATGACCTAAATGTTCATCCAATGACACAAAACACCAATTGGATGCACAAGATTGGTTAAAAACCCTAATTGGACAAGAATTAGCCTAGGGAGGACGAAAATGACCTAATTGTTCATCCAATGACACAAAAACACCTATTGGATGCACAAGATTGGTTAGAAACCCTAATTGGACAAGAATAAGCCTAGGGAGGTGAACAATGACCTAATTGTTCATCCAATGACACAGACACAACTATTGGATGCACATGTTTGGTAAGAAACCCTAATTGGACAAGAATAAGCCTAGGGAGGTCGAAAATGACCTAATTGTTCATTCAATGACAAAAAAATACCTAATGGATGCACAAGATTGGTTAAAAACCTTAATTGGACTACATGAAATGTAGGGAGGACGAAAATGACCTAAATGTTGATCCAATGACACAAAACACCTGTTGGATGCACAAGATTGGTTAAAAATCCTAATTGGACAAGAATTAGCCTAGGGAGGACGAAAATGACCTAATTGTTCATCCAATGACACAAAAACACCTATTGGATGCACAAGATTGGTTAGAAACCCTAATTGGACAAGAATAAGCCTAGGGAGGTGAACAATGACCTAATTGTTCATCCAATGACACAGACACAACTATTGGATGCACATGTTTGGTAAGAAACCCTAATTGGACAAGAATAAGCCTAGGGAGGTCGAAAATGACCTAATTGTTCATTCAATGACACAAAAACACCTAATGGATGCACAAGATTGGTTAAAAACCTTAATTGGACTACATGAAGTGTAGGGAGGACGAAAATGACCTAAATGTTCATCCAATGACACAAAACACCTATTGGATGCACAAGATTGGTTAAAAACCCTAATTGGACAAGAATTAGCCTAGGGAGGTCGAAAATGACCAAATTGTTCATCCAATTACACAAACACAACTATTGGATGCACAAGATTGGTTAGAAACCCTAATTGGACAAGCATAAGCGTAGGGAGGATCAAAATGAGTTAAATGTTCATCCAATGACACAAAACACCTATTGGATGCACAAGATTGGTTAAAAACCCTAAGTGGACTACATTAAGCGTAGGGAGGACGAAAATGACCTAAATGTTGATCCAATGACACAAAACACCTGTTGGATGCACAAGATTGGTTAAAAATCCTAATTGGACAAGAATTAGCCTAGGGAGGACGAAAATGACCTAATTGTTCATCCAATGACACAAACACACCTATTGGATGCACAAGATTGGTTAGAAACCCTAATTGGTCAAGAATAAGCCTAGGGAGGTAAACAATGACCTAATTGTTCATCCAATGACACAGACACAACTATTGGATGCACATGTTTGGTTAGAAACCCTAATTGGACAAGAATAAGCCTAGGGAGGTCGAAAATGACCTAATTGTTCATTCAATGACACAAAAACACCTAATGGATGCACAAGATTGGTTAAAAACCTTAATTGGACTACATGAAATGTAGGGAGGACGAAAATGACCTAAATGTTCATCCAATGACACAAAACACCTGTTGGATGCACAAGATTGTTTAAAAACCCTAATTGGACAAGAATAAGCCTAGGGAGGTCGAAAATGACCTAATTGTTCATCCAATGACACAAAAACACCTAATGGATGCACAAGATTGGTTAAAACCCTTAATTGGACTACATGAAGTGTAGGGAGGATGAAAATGACCTAAATGTTCATCCAATGACACAAAACACCTGTTGGATGCACAAGATTGGTTAAAAACCCTAATTGGACAAGAATTAGCCTAGGGAGGACGAAAATGACCTAAATGTTCATCCAACGACACAAAAACACCTAATGGATGCACAAGATTGGTTAAAAACCCTAATTGGACTACATTAAGTGTAGGGAGGACAAAAATGACATAAATGTTCTTCCAATGACACAAAAACACCTTATGGATGCACAAGATTGGTTAAAAACCCTAATTGGACAAGATTAAGTGTAGGGAGGACGAAAATGACCCAAATGTTCATCCAATGACACAAGACACCTATTTGATGTACAAGATTGGTTAAAAACCCTAATTGGACAAGAATTAGCCTAGGGAGGACGAAAATGACCTAAATGTTCATCCAATGACACAAAAACACCTATTGGATGCACAAGATTGGTTAGAAACCCTAATTGGACAAGATTAGGTGTAGGCAGGTCGAAAATGACATAAAAATCATCCAACGACACAAACACGCCTATTGGATGCACAAGATTGGTTAAAACCCCTAATTGGACAAGAATTAGCCTAGGGAGGACGAAAATTACCTAAATGTTCATCCAATGACACAAAAACACCTAATGGATGCACAAGATTTGTTAAAAACCCTAATTGGACTACATGAAGTGTAGAGAGGACGAAAATGACCTAAATGTCCATCCAATGACACAAAAAACCTATTGGATGCACAAGATTGGTTTGAAACCCTAATTGGACAAGATTAAGTTTAGGGAGGACGAAAATGACCTAATTGTTCATGCAATGACACAAAACACCTATTGGATGCACAATATTGGTTAAAAACCCTAATTGGACAAGATTAAGTGTAGGGAGGACGAAAATGACCTAAATGTTCCTCCAATGACACAAAAACACCTTATCGATGCACAAGATTGGTTAAAAACCCTAATTGGACAAGAATTAGCCTAGGGAGGACGAAAATGACCTAAATGTTCATCCAACGACACAAAAACACCTAATGGATGCACAAGATTGGTTAAAAGCCCTAATTGGACTACATTAAGTGTAGGGAGGACAAAAATGACATAAATGTCCTTCCAATGACACAAAAACACGTTATGGATGCACAAGATTGGTTAAAAACCCTAATTGGACAAGATTAAGTGTAGGGAGGACGAAAATGACCTAAATGTTCATCCAATGACACAAAACACTTATTCGATGCACAAGATTGGTTAGAAACCCTAATTTGAAATGATTAAGTTTAGGGAAGACGAAAATGACCTAAATGTTCATCCAAAGACACAAAAACACCTAATGGATGCACAAGATTGGTTAAAAACCCTAATTGGACAAGATTAAGTGTAGGGAGGACGAAAATGACCCAAATGTTCATCCAATGACACAAGACACCTATTTGATGCACAAGATTGGTTAGAAACCCTAATTGGACAAGAATAAGTCTAAGGAGGTCGAAAATGATCTAATTGTTCATCCAATGACACAAACACAACTATTGGATGCACAAGATCGGTTAGAAACCCTAATTGGACAAGATTAAGTTTATGGAGGACGAAAATGACCTAATTGTTCATGCAATGACACAAAACACCTATTGGATGCACAAGATTGGTTAAAAACCCTAATTGGACAAGATTAAGTGTAGGGAGGACGAAAATGACCTAAATGTTCATCCAATGACACAAAACACCTATTGGATGCACAAGATTGGTTGAAAACCCTAATTGGACCAGAATTAGCCTAGGGAGGACGAAAATGACCTAATTGTTCATCTAATGACACAAACACACCTATTGGATGCACAAGATTGGTTAGAAACCCTAATTGGTCAAGAATAAGCCTAGGGAGGTAAACAATGACCTAATTGTTCATCCAATGACACAGACACAACTATTGGATGCACATGTTTGGTTAGATACCCTAATTGGACAAGAATAAGCCTAGGGAGGTCGAAAATGACCTAATTGTTCATTCAATGACACAAAAACACCTAATGGATGCACAAGATTGGTTAAAAACCTTAATTGGACTACATGAAGTGTAGGGAGGACGAAAATGACCTAAATGTTCATCCAATGACACAAAACACCTATTGGATGCACAAGATTGGTTAAAAACCCTAATTGGACAAGAATTAGCCTAGGGAGGTCGAAAATGACCAAATTGTTCATCCAATTACACAAACACAACTATTGGATGCACAAGATTGGTTAGAAACCCTAATTGGACAAGCATAAGCGTAGGGAGGATCAAAACGAGTTAAATGTTCATCCAATGACACAAAACACCTATTGGATGCACAAGATTGGTTAAAAACCCTAAGTGGACTACATTAAGTGTAGGGAGGACGAAAATGACCTAAATGTTCACCCAATGACACAAAACACCTATTGGATGCACAAGATTGGTTAGAAACCCTAATTGGACAAGCATAAGCTTAGGGAGGATGAAAATGACTTAAATGTTCATCCAATGACACAAAACACCTATTGGATGCACAGTATTGGTTAAAAACCCTAATTGGAAAAGATTAAGTGTAGGGAGGACGAAAATGACCTAAATGTTTATCCAATGACACAAACACACCTATTGGATGCACAAGATTGGTTAGAAACCCTAATTGGACAAGAATAAGCCTAGGGAGGTAAACAATCACCTAATTGTTCTTCTAATGACACAGACACAACTATTGGATGCACAAGATTGGTTAGAAACCCTAATTGGACAAGCATAAGCCTAGGGAGGATGAAAATGACCTAAATGTTCATCCAATGACACAAAACACACCTATTGGATGCACAAGATTGGTTAGAAACCCTAATTGGACAAGAATAAGCCTAGGGAGGTAAACAACGACCTAATTGTTCATCCAATGACACAGACACAACTATTGGACGCACATGTTTGGTTCGAAACCCTAATTGGACAAGAATAAGCCTAGGGAGGTCGAAAATGACCTAATTGTTCATTCAATGACACAAAAACACCTAATGGATGCACAAGATTGGTTAAAAACCTTAATTGGACTACATGAAATATAGGGAGGACGAAAATGACCTAAATTTTCATCCAATGACACAAAACACCTGTTGGATGCACAAGATTGGTTAAAAATCATAATTGGACAAGAATTAGCCTAGGGAGGACGTAAATGACCTAATTGTTCATCCAATGACACAAACACACCTATTGGATGCACAAGATTGGTTAGAAACCCTAATTGGACAAGAATAAGCCTAGGGACGTAAACAATGACCTAATTGTTCATCTAATGACACAGACACAACTATTGGATGCACAAGATTGGTTAGAAACCCTAATTGGACAAGCATAAGCCTAGGGAGGATGAAAATGACCTAAATGTTCATCCAATGACACAAAACACACCTATTGGATGCACAAGATTGGTTAGAAACCCTAATTGGACAAGAATAAGCCTAGGGAGGTAAATAACGACCTAATTGTTCATCCAATGACACAGACACAACTATTGGACGCACATGTTTGGTTCGAAACCCTAATTGGACAAGAATAAGCCTAGGGAGGTCGAAAATGACCTAATTGTTCATTCAATGACACAAAAACACCTAATGGATGCACAAGATTGGTTAAAAACCTTAATTGGACTACATGAAATATAGGGAGGACGAAAATGACCTAAATTTTCATCCAATGACACAAAACACCTGTTGGATGCACAAGATTGGTTAAAAATCCTAATTGGACAAGAATTAGCCTAGGGAGGACGAAAATGACCTAATTGTACATCCAATGACACAAACACACCTATTGGATGCACAAGATTGGTTAGAAACCCTAATTGGACAAGAATAAGCCTAGGGAGGTAAACAATGACCTAGTTGTTCATCCAATGACACAGACACAACTATTGGATGCACATGTTTGGTTAGAAACCCTAATTGGACAAGAATAAGCCTAGGGAGGTCGAAAATGACCTAATTGTTCATTCAATGACACAAAAACACCTAATGGATGCACAAGATTGTTTAAAAACCTTAATTGGACTACATGAAGTGTAGGGAGGACGAAAATGACCTAAATGTTCATCCAATGACACAAAACACCTATTGGATGCACAAGATTGGTTAAAAACCCTAATTGGACAAGAATTAGCCTAGGGAGGTCGAAAATGACCTAATTGTTCATCCAATTACACAAACACAACTATTGGATGCACAAGATTGGTTAGAAACCCTAATTGGACAAGCATAAGCGTAGGGAGGATCAAAATTAGTTAAATGTTCATCCAATGACACAAAACACCTATTGGATGCACAAGATTGGTTAAAAACCCTAAGTGGACTACATTAAGTGTAGGGAGGACGAAAATGACCTAAATGTTCATCCAATGACACAAAACACCTATTGGATGCACAAGATTGGTTAAAAACCCTAATTGGAAAAGATTAAGTGTAGGGAGGACGAAAATGACCTAAATGTTTATCCAATGACACAAACACACCTATTGGATGCACAAGATTGGTTAGAAACCCTAATTGGACAAGAATAAGCCTAGGGAGGTAAACAACGACCTAATTGTTCATCCAATGACACAGACACAACTATTGGACGCCCATGTTTGGTTAGAAACCCTAATTGGACAAGAATAAGCCTAGGGAGGTCGAAAATGACCTAATTGTTCATCCAATTACACAAACACAACTATTGGATGCACAAGATTGGTTAGAAACCCTAATTGGACAAGCATAAGCGTAGGGAGGATCAAAATGAGTTAAATGTGCATCCAATGACACAAAACACCTATTGGATGCACAAGATTGGTTAAAAACCCTAAGTGGACTACATTAAGTGTAGGGAGGACGAAAATGACCTAAATGTTCATCCAATGACACAAAACACCTATTGGATGCACAAGATTGGTTAGAAACCCTAATTGGACAAGCATAAGCTTAGGGAGGATGAAAATGACCTAAATGTTCATCCAATGACACAAAACCCCTATTGGATGCACAATATTGGTTAAAAACCCTAATTGGAAAAGATTAAGTGTAGGGAGGACGAAAATGACCTAAATGTTTATCCAATGACACAAACACACCTATTGGATGCACAAGATTGGTTAGAAACCCTAATTGGACAAGAATTAGCCTAGGGAGGTAAACAATGACCTAATTGTTCATCTAATGACACAGACACAACTATTGGATGCACAAGATTGGTTAGAAACCCTAATTGGACAAGCATAAGTCTAGGGAGGATGAAAATGACCTAAATGTTCATCCAATGACACAAAACACACCTATTGGATGCACAAGATTGGTTAGAAACCCTAATTGGACAAGAATAAGCCTAGGGAGGTAAACAACGACCTAATTGTTCATCCAATGACACAGACACAACTATTGGACGCACATGTTTGGTTAGAAACCCTAATTGGACAAGAATAAGCCTAGGGAGGTCGAAAATGACCTAATTCTTCATTCAATGACACAAAAACACCTAATGGATGCACAAGATTGGTTAAAAACCTTAATTGGACTACATGAAATGTAGGGAGGACGAAAATGACCTAAATGTTGATCCAATGAAACAAAACACCTGTTGGATGCACAAGATTGGTTAAAAATCCTAATTGGACAAGAATTAGCCTAGGGAGGACGAAAATGACCTAATTGTTCATCCAATGACACAAACACACCTATTGGATGCACAAGATTGGTTAGAAACCCTAATTGGACAAGAATAAGCCTAGGGAGGTAAACAATGACCTAATTGTTCATCCAATGACACAGACACAACTATTGGATGCACATGTTTGGTTAGAAACCCTAATTGGACAAGCATAAGCCTAGGGAGGATGAAAATGACCTAAATGTTCATCCAATGACACAAAACACACCTATTGGATGCACAAGATTGGTTAGAAACCCTAATTGGACAAGAATAAGCCTAGGGAGGTAAACAATGACCTAATTGTTCATCCAATGACACAGACACAACTATTGGATGCACATGTTTGGTTAGAAACCCTAATTGGACAAGAATAAGCCTAGGGAGGTCGAAAATGACCTAATTGTTCATTCAATGACACAAAAACACCTAATGGATGCACAAGATTGGTTAAAAACCTTAATTGGACTACATGAAGTGTAGGGAGGAAGAAAATGACCTAAATGTTCATCCAATGACACAAAACACCTATTGGATGCACAAGATTGGTTAAAAACCCTAATTGGACAAGAATTAGCCTAGGGAGGTCGAAAATGACCTAATTGTTCATCCAATTACACAAACACAACTATTGGATGCACAAGATTGGTTAGAAACCCTAATTGGACAAACATAAGCGTAGGGAGGATCAAAATGAGTTAAATGTTCATCCAAAGACACAAAACACCTATTGGATGCACAAGATTGGTTAAAAACCCTAAGTGGACTACATTAAGTGTAGGGAGGACGAAAATGACCTAAATGTTCATCCAATGACACAAAACACCTATTGGATGTACAAGATTGGTTAGAAACCCTAATTGGACAAGTATAAGCTTAGGGAGGATGAAAATGACCTAAATGTTCATCCAATGACACAAAACACCTATTGGATGCACAATATTGGTTAAAAACCCTAATTGGAAAAGATTAAGTGTAGGGAGGACGAAAATGACCTAAATGTTTATCCAATGACACAAACACACCTATTGGATGCACAAGATTGGTTAGAAACCCTAATTGGACAAGCATAAGCCTAGGGAGGATGAAAATGACCTAAATGTTCATCCAATGACACAAAACACACCTATTGGATGCACAAGATTGGTTAGAAACCCTAATTGGACAAGCATAAGCCTAGGGAGGATGAAAATGACCTAAATGTTCATCCAATGACACAAAACACCTATTGGATGCACAATATTGGTTAAAAACCCTAATTGGAAAAGATTAAGTGTAGGGAGGACGAAAATGACCTAAATGTTTATCCAATGACACAAACACACCTATTGGATGCACAAGATTGGTTAGAAACCCTAATTGGACAAGAATTAGCCTAGGGAGGTAAACAATGACCTAATTGTTCATCTAATGACACAGACACAACTATTGGATGCACAAGATTGGTTAGAAACCCTAATTGGACAAGCATAAGCCTAGGGAGGATGAAAATGACCTAAATGTTCATCCAATGACACAAAACACACCTATTGGATGCACACGATTGGTTAGAAACCCTAATTGGACAAGAATAAGCCTAGGGAGGTAAACAACGACCTAATTGTTCATCCAATGAGACAGACACAACTATTGGACGCACATGTTTGGTTAGAAACCCTAATTGGACAAGAATAAGCCTAGGGAGGTCGAAAATGACCTAATTGTTCATTCAATGACACAAAAACACCTAATGGATGCACAAGATTGGTTAAAAACCTTAATTGGACTACATGAAATGTAGGGAGGACGAAAATGACCTAAATGTTGATCCAATGACACAAAACACCTGTTGGATGCACAAGATTGGTTAAAAATCCTAATTGGACAAGAATTAGCCTAGGGAGGACGAAAATGACCTAATTGTTCATCCAATGACACAAACACACCTATTGGATGCACAAGATTGGTTAGAAACCCTAATTGGACAAGCATAAGCCTAGGGAGGTAAACAATGACCTAATTGTTCATCCAATGACACAGACACAACTATTGGATGCACATGTTTGGTTAGAAACCCTAATTGGACAAGAATAAGCCTAGGGAGGTCGAAAATGACCTAATTGTTCATTCAATGACACAAAAACACCTAGTGGATGCACAAGATTGGTTAAAAACCTTTATTGGACTACATGAAGTGTAGGGAGGACGAAAATGACCTAAATGTTCATCCAATGACACAAAACACCTATTGGATGCACAAGATTGGTTAAAAACCCTAATTGGACAAGAATTAGCCTAGGGAGGTCGAAAATGACCTAATTGTTCATCCAATTACACAAACACAACTATTGGATGCACAAGATTGGTTAGAAACCCTAATTGGACAAGCATAAGCGTAGGGAGGATCAAAATGAGTTAAATGTTCATCCAATGACACAAAACACCTATTGGATGCACAAGATTGGTTAAAAACCCTAATTGGACAAGAATTAGCCTAGGGAGGTCGAAAATGACCTAATTGTTCATCCAATTACACAAACACAACTATTGGATGCACAAGATTGGTTAAAAACCCTAATTGGACAAGCATAAGCGTAGGGAGGATCAAAATTAGTTAAATGTTCATCCAATGACACAAAACACCTATTGGATGCACAAGATTGGTTAGAAACCCTAATTGGACAAGAATAAGCCTAGGGAGGTAAACAATGAGCTAATTGTTCATCTAATGACACAGACACAACTATTGGATGCACAAGATTGGTTAGAAACCCTAATTGGACAAGCATAAGCTTAGGGAGGATGAAAATGACCTAAATGTTCATCCAATGACACAAAACACCTATTGGATGCACAATATTGGTTAAAAACCCTAATTGGAAAAGATTAAGTGTAGGGAGGACGAAAATGACCTAAATGTTTATCCAATGACACAAACACAACTATTGGATGCACAAGATTGGTTAGAAACCCTAATTGGACAAGCATAAGCGTAGGGAGGATCAAAATGAGTTAAATGTTCATCCAATGACACAAAACACCTATTGGATGCACAAGATTGGTTAAAAACCCTAAGTGGACTACATTAAGCGTAGGGAGGACGAAAATGACCTAAATGTTCATCCAATGACACAAAACACCTATTGGATGCACAATATTGGTTAAAAACCCTAATTGGACAAGATTAAGCCTAGGGAGGTAAACAATGACCTAATTGTTCATCCAATGACACAGACACAACTATTGGATGCAAATGTTTGGTTAGAAACCCTAATTGGACAAGAATAAGCCTAGGGAGGTCCAAAATGACCTAATTGTTCATTCAATGACACAAAAACACCTAGTGGATGCACAAGATTGGTTCAAAACCTTTATTGGACTACATGAAGTGTAGGGAGGACGAAAATGACCTAAATGTTCATCCAATGACACAAAACACCTATTGGATGCACAAGATTGGTTAAAAACCCTAATTGGACAAGAATTAGCCTAGGGAGGTCGAAAATGACCTAATTGTTCATCCAATTACACAAACACAACTATTGGATGCACAAGATTGGTTAGAAACCCTAATTGGACAAGCATAAGCGTAGGGAGGATCAAAATGAGTTAAATGTTCATCCAATGACACAAAACACCTATTGGATGCACAAGATTGGTTAAAAACCCTAAGTGGACTACATTAAGCGTAGGGAGGACGAAAATGACCTAAATGTTGATCCAATGACACAAAACACCTGTTGGATGCACAAGATTGGTTAAAAATCCTAATTGGACAAGAATTAGCCTAGGGAGGACGAAAATGACCTAATTGTTCATCCAATGACACAAACACACCTATTGGATGCACAAGATTGGTTAGAAACCCTAATTGGTCAAGAATAAGCCTAGGGAGGTAAACAATGACCTAATTGTTCATCCAATGACACAGACACAACTATTGGATGCACATGTTTGGTTAGAAACCCTAATTGGACAAGAATAAGCCTAGGGAGGTCGAAAATGACCTAATTGTTCATTCAATGACACAAAAACACCTAATGGATGCACAAGATTGGTTAAAAACCTTAATTGGACTACATGAAGTGTAGGGAGGACGAAAATGACCTAAATGTTCATCCAATGACACAAAACACCTATTGGATGCACAAGATTGGTTAAAAACCCTAATTGGACAAGAATTAGCCTAGGGAGGTCGAAAATGACCTAATTGTGCATCCAATTACACAAACACAACTATTGGATGCACAAGATTGGTTAGAAACCCTAATTGGACAAGCATAAGCGTAGGGAGGATCAAAATGAGTTAAATGTTCATCCAATGACACAAAACACCTATTGGATGCACAAGATTGGTTAAAAACCCTAAGTGGACTACATTAAGTGTAGGGAGGACGAAAATGACCTAAATGTTCATCCAATGACATAAAACACCTATTGGATGCACAAGATTGGTTAGAAACCCTAATTGGACAAACATAAGCTTAGGGAGGATGAAAATGACCTAAATGTTCATCCAATGACACAAAACCCCTATTGGATGCACAATATTGGTTAAAAACCCTAATTGGAAAAGATTAAGTGTAGGGAGGACGAAAATGACCTAAATGTTTATCCAATGACACAAACACACCTATTGGATGCACAAGATTGGTTAGAAACCCTAATTGGACAAGAATTAGCCTAGGGAGGTAAACAATGACCTAATTGTTCATCTAATGACACAGACACAACTATTGGATGCACAAGATTGGTTAGAAACCCTAATTGGACAAGCATAAGCCTAGGGAGGATGAAAATGACCTAAATGTTCATCCAATGACACAAAACACACCTATTGTATGCACAAGATTGGTTAGAAACCCTAATTGGACAAGAATAAGCCTAGGGAGGTAAACAACGACCTAATTGTTCATCCAATGACACAGACACAACTATTGGACGCACATGTTTGGTTAGAAACCCTAATTGGACAAGAATAAGCCTAGGGAGGTCGAAAATGACCTAATTGTTCATTCAATGACACAAAAACACCTAATGGATGCACAAGATTGGTTAAAAACCTTAATTGGACTACATGAAGTGTAGGGAGGACGAAAATGACTTAAATGTTCATCCAATGACACAAAACACCTATTGGATGCACAAGATTGGTTAAAAACCCTAATTGGACAAGAATTAGCCTAGGGAGGTCGAAAATGACCTAATTGTTCATCCAATTACACAAACACAACTATTGGATGCACAAGATTGGTTAGAAACCCTAATTGGACAAACATAAGCGTAGGGAGGATCAAAATGAGTTAAATGTTCATCCAAAGACACAAAACACCTATTGGATGCACAAGATTGGTTAAAAACCCTAAGTGGACTACATTAAGTGTAGGGAGGACGAAAATGACCTAAATGTTCATCCAATGACACAAAACACCTATTGGATGTACAAGATTGGTTAGAAACCCTAATTGGACAAGTATAAGCTTAGGGAGGATGAAAATGACCTAAATGTTCATCCAATGACACAAAACACCTATTGGATGCACAATATTGGTTAAAAACCCTAATTGGAAAAGATTAAGTGTAGGGAGGACGAAAATGACCTAAATGTTTATCCAATGACACAAACACACCTATTGGATGCACAAGATTGGTTAGAAACCCTAATTGGACAAGCATAAGCCTAGGGAGGATGAAAATGACCTAAATGTTCATCCAATGACACAAAACACACCTATTGGATGCACAAGATTGGTTAGAAACCCTAATTGGACAAGCATAAGCCTAGGGAGGATGAAAATGACCTAAATGTTCATCCAATGACACAAAACACACCTATTGGATGCACAAGATTGGTTAGAAACCCTAATTGGACAAGAATAAGCCTAGGGAGGTAAACAATGACCTAATTGTTCATCCAATGACACAGACACAACTATTGGATGCACATGTTTGGTTAGAAACCCTAATTGGACAAGAATAAGCCTAGGGAGGTAGAAAATGACCTAATTGTTCATTCAATGACACAAAAACACCTAATGGATGCACAAGATTGGTTAAAAACCTTAATTGGACTACATGAAGTGTAGGGAGGACGAAAATGACCTAAATGTTCATCCAATGACACAAAACACCTATTGGATGCACAAGATTGGTTAAAAACCCTAATTGGACAAGAATAAGCCTAGGGAGGTCGAAAATGACCTAATTGTTCATCCAATGACACAAACACAACTATTGGATGCACAAGATTGGTTAGAAACCCTAATTGGACAAGCATAAGCCTAGGGAGGTCGAAAATGACCTAAATGTTCATCCAATGACACAAAAACACCTAATGGATGCACAAGATTGGTTAAAAACCCTAATTGGACAAGATTAAGTTTAGGGAGGACGAAAATGACCTAAATGTTCATCCAATGACACAAAACACCTATTGGATGCACAAGATTGGTTAAAAACCCTAATTGGATAAGTATTAGCCTAAAGAGGACAAAAATGACCTAAATGTTCATCCAATGACACAAAACACCTATTGGATGCACAAGATTGGTTAAAAACCCTAATTGGACAAGATTAAGTGTAGGGAGGACGAAAATGACCTAAATGTTTATCCAATGACACAAAAACACCTATCGGATGCACAAGATTGGTTAGAAACCCTAATTGAACAAGATTAAGTGTAGGGAGGACGAAAATGACCTAAATGTTCATCCAATGACACAAAACACCTATTGGATGCAATGGATTGGTTAAAAACCGTAATTGGATAAGATTAAGTTTAGGGAGGACGAAAATGACATAAATATTCATCCAATGACACAACACACCTATTGAATGAACAAGATTGGTTAAAAACCCTAATTGGACAAGATTAAGTGTTGGGAGGACGAAAATGACCTAAATATTCATCCAATGACACAAAAACACCTATCGGATGCACAAGATTGGTTAGAAACCCTAATTGAACAAGATTAAGTGTAGGGAGGACGAAAATGACCTAAATGTTCATCCAATGACACAAAACACCTATTGGATGCACAAGATTGGTTAAAAAGCCTAATTGGATAAGAATTAGCATAAGGAGGACGAAAATGTTCATCCAATGACACAAAACACCTATTGGATGCACAAGATTGGTTAAAAACCCTAATTGGACAAGATTAAGTGTAGGGAGGACGAAAATGACCTAAATGTTTATCCAATGACACAAAAACACCTATCGGATGCACAAGATTGGTTAGAAACCCTAATTGAACAAGATTAAGTGTAGGGAGGACGAAAATGACCTAAATGTTCATCCAATGACACAAAACACCTATTGGATGCACAAGAATTGTTAAAAACCCTAATTGGACAAGAATTAACCTAGGGAGGAAGAAAATGACCTAATTGTTCATCCAATGACACAAAAACACCTATCGGATGTACAAGATTGGGTAGAAACCCTAATTGAACAAGATTAAGTGCAGGGAGGACGAAAATGACCTAAATGTTCATCCAATGACACAAAACACCTATTGGATGCACAAGATTGGTTAAAAACCCTAATTGGACAAGATTAAGTGTAGGGAGGACGAAAATGACCTAAATGTTCATCCAATGACACAAAACACCTATTGGATGCACAAGATTGGTTAGAAACCCTAATTGGACAAGCATAAGCCTAGGGAGGATGAAAATGACCTAAATGTTCATCCAATGACACAAAACACCTATTGGATGCACAATATTGGTTAAAAACCCTAATTGGAAAAGATTAAGTGTAGGGAGGACGAAAATGACCTAAATGTTTATCCAATGACACAAACACACCTATTGGATGCACAAGATTGGTTAGAAACCCTAATTGGACAAGCATAAGCGTAGGGAGGATCAAAATGAGTTAAATGTTCATCCAATGACACAAAACACCTATTGGATGCACAAGATTGGTTAAAAACCCTAAGTGGACTACATTAAGCGTAGGGAGGACGAAAATGACCTAAATGTTCATCCAATGACACAAAACACCTATTGGATGCACAATATTGGTTAAAAACCCTAATTGGACAAGATTAAGCCTAGGGAGGTAAACAATGACCTAATTGTTCATCCAATGACACAGACACAACTATTGGATGCAAATGTTTGGTTAGAAACCCTAATTGGACAAGAATAAGCCTAGGGAGGTCCAAAATGACCTAATTGTTCATTCAATGACACAAAAACACCTAGTGGATGCACAAGATTGGTTCAAAACCTTTATTGGACTACATGAAGTGTAGGGAGGACGAAAATGACCTAAATGTTCATCCAATGACACAAAACACCTATTGGATGCACAAGATTGGTTAAAAACCCTAATTGGACAAGAATTAGCCTAGGGAGGTCGAAAATGACCTAATTGTTCATCCAATTACACAAACACAACTATTGGATGCACAAGATTGGTTAGAAACCCTAATTGGACAAGCATAAGCGTAGGGAGGATCAAAATGAGTTAAATGTTCATCCAATGACACAAAACACCTATTGGATGCACAAGATTGGTTAAAAACCCTAAGTGGACTACATTAAGCGTAGGGAGGACGAAAATGACCTAAATGTTGATCCAATGACACAAAACACCTGTTGGATGCACAAGATTGGTTAAAAATCCTAATTGGACAAGAATTAGCCTAGGGAGGACGAAAATGACCTAATTGTTCATCCAATGACACAAACACACCTATTGGATGCACAAGATTGGTTAGAAACCCTAATTGGTCAAGAATAAGCCTAGGGAGGTAAACAATGACCTAATTGTTCATCCAATGACACAGACACAACTATTGGATGCACATGTTTGGTTAGAAACCCTAATTGGACAAGAATAAGCCTAGGGAGGTCGAAAATGACCTAATTGTTCATTCAATGACACAAAAACACCTAAT
The DNA here is from genome assembly GCA_037974835.1 of Cicer judaicum. Taxonomy (NCBI): domain Eukaryota; kingdom Viridiplantae; phylum Streptophyta; class Magnoliopsida; order Fabales; family Fabaceae; genus Cicer; species Cicer judaicum. The sequence continues at coordinate 1,288,155 of JBBPBS010000604.1, read as the reverse complement.
GGATGCACAAGATTGGTTAAAATCCTTAATTGGACTACATGAAGTGTAGGGAGGACGAAAATGACCTAAATGTTCATCCAATGACACAAAACACCTATTGGATGCACAAGATTGGTTAAAAACCCTAATTGGACAAGAATTAGCCTAGGGAGGACGAAAATGACCTAATTGTTCATCCAATGACACAAAACACCAATTGGACGCACAAGATTGGTTAAAAACCCTAATTTGACAAGAATTAGCCTAGGGAGGACGAAAATGACCTAATTGTTCATCCAATGACACAAAACACCAATTGGATGCACAAGATTGGTTAAAAACACTAATTGGACAAGAATTAGCCTAAGGAGGACGAAAATGACCTAATTGTTCATCCAATGACACAAAACACCTATTGGATGCACAAGATTGGTTAGAAACCCTAATTGGACAAGATTAAGTTTAGGGAGGACGAAAATGACCTAAATGTTCATCCAATGACACAAAACACCTATTGGATGCTCAAGATTGGTTAAAAACCCTAATTGGACAAGAATTAACTTAGGGAGGACGAAAATGACCTAATTGTTCATCCAATGAGACAAAAACAACAATTGGATGCACAAGATTGGTTAGAAACCCTAATTGGACAAGATTAAGTGTAGGGAGGACGAAAATGACCTAAATGTTCATCCAATGACACAAAACACCTATTGGATGCACAAGATTGGTTAAAAATCCTAATTGGACAAGAATTAGCCTAGGGAGGACGAAAATGACCTAATTGTTCATCCAATGACACAAAAACACCTATTGGATGCACAAGATTGGTTAGAAACCCTAATTGGACAAGAATAAGCCTAGGGAGGTGAACAATGACCTAATTGTTCATCCAATGACACAGACACAACTATTGGATGCACATGTTTGGTAAGAAACCCTAATTGGACAAGAATAAGCCTAGGGAGGTCGAAAATGACCTAATTGTTCATTCAATGACACAAAAACACCTAATGGATGCACAAGATTGGTTAAAAACCTTAATTGGACTACATGAAGTGTAGGGAGGACGAAAATGACCTAAATGTTCATCCAATGACACAAAACACCTATTGGATGCACAAGATTGGTTAAAAACCCTAATTGGACAAGAATTAGCCTAGGGAGGTCGAAAATGACCAAATTGTTCATCCAATTACACAAACACAACTATTGGATGCACAAGATTGGTTAGAAACCCTAATTGGACAAGCATAAGCGTAGGGAGGATCAAAATGAGTTAAATGTTCATCCAATGACACAAAACACCTATTGGATGCACAAGATTGGTTAAAAACCCTAAGTGGACTACATTAAGTGTAGGGAGGACGAAAATGACCCAAATGTTCACCCAATGACACAAAACACCTATTGGATGCACAAGATTGGTTAGAAACCCTAATTGGACAAGCATAAGCTTAGGGAGGATGAAAATGACTTAAATGTTCATCCAATGACACAAAACACCTATTGGATGCACAGTATTGGTTAAAAACCCTAATTGGAAAAGATTAAGTGTAGGGAGGACGAAAATGACCTAAATGTTTATCCAATGACACAAACACACCTATTGGATGCACAAGATTGGTTAGAAACCCTAATTGGACAAGCATAAGCCTAGGGAGGACGAAAATGACCTAAATGTTCATCCAATGACACAAAACACACCTATTGGATGTACAAGATTGGTTAGAAACCCTAATTGGTCAAGAATAAGCCTAGGGAGGTAAACAATGACCTAATTGTTCACTCAATGACACAGACACAACTATTGGATGCACAAGATTGGTTAGAAACCCTAATTGGACAAGCATAAGCCTAGGGAGGATGAAAATGACCTAAATGTTCATCCAATGACACAAAACACACCTATTGGATGCACACGATTGGTTAGAAACCCTAATTGGACAAGAATAAGCCTAGGGAGGTAAACAACGACCTAATTGTTCATCCAATGAGACAGACACAACTATTGGACGCACATGTTTGGTTAGAAACCCTAATTGGACAAGAATAAGCCTAGGGAGGTCGAAAATGACCTAATTGTTCATTCAATGACACAAAAACACCTAATGGATGCACAAGATTGGTTAAAAACCTTAATTGGACTACATGAAATGTAGGGAGGACGAAAATGACCTAAATGTTGATCCAATAACACAAAACACCTGTTGGATGCACAAGATTGGTTAAAAATCCTAATTGGACAAGAATTAGCCTAGGGAGGACGAAAATGACCTAATTGTTCATCCAATGACACAAACACACCTATTGGATGCACAAGATTGGTTAGAAACCCTAATAGGACAAGAATAAGCCTAGGGAGGTAAACAATGACCTAATTGTTCATCCAATGACACAGACACAACTATTGGATGCACATGTTTGGTTAGAAACCCTAATTGGACAAGAATAAGCCTAGGGAGGTCGAAAATGACCTAATTGTTCATTCAATGACACAAAAACACCTAATGGATGCACAAGATTGGTTAAAAACCTTAATTGGACTACATGAAGTGTAGGGAGGACGAAAATGACCTAAATGTTCATCCAATGACACAAAACACCTATTGGATGCACAATATTGGTTAAAAACCCTAATTGGACAAGATTAAGCCTAGGGAGGTAAACAATGACCTAATTGTTCATCCAATGACACAGACACAACTATTGGATGCAAATGTTTGGTTAGAAACCCTAATTGGACAAGAATAAGCCTAGGGAGGTCCAAAATGACCTAATTGTTCATTCAATCACACAAAAACACCTAGTGGATGCACAAGATTGGTTAAAAACCTTTATTGGACTACATGAAGTGTAGGGAGGACGAAAATGACCTAAATGTTCATCCAATGACACAAAACACCTATTGGATGCACAAGATTGGTTAGAAACCCTAATTGGACAACCATAAGCCTAGGGAGGATGAAAATGACCTAAATGTTCATCCAATGACACAAAACACCTATTGGATGCACAATATTGGTTAAAAACCCTAATTGGACAAGATTAAGCCTAGGGAGGTAAACAATGACCTAATTGTTCATCCAATGACACAGACACAACTATTGGATGCACATGTTTGGTTAGAAACCCTAATTGGACAAGAATAAGCCTAGGGAGGTCGAAAATGACCTAATTGTTCATCCAATTACACAAACACAACTATTGGATGCACAAGATTGGTTAGAAACCCTAATTGGACAAGCATAAGCGTAGGGAGGATCAAAATGAGTTAAATGTTCATCCAATGACACAAAACACCTATTGGATGCACAAGATTGGTTAAAAACCCTAAGTGGACTACATTAAGCGTAGGGAGGACGAAAATGACCTAAATGTTGATCCAATGACACAAAACACCTGTTGGATGCACAAGATTGGTTAAAAATCCTAATTGGACAAGAATTAGCCTAGGGAGGACGAAAATGACCTAATTGTTCATCCAATGACACAAACACACCTATTGGATGCACAAGATTGGTTAGAAACCCTAATTGGTCAAGAATAAGCCTAGGGAGGTAAACAATGACCTAATTGTTCATCCAATGACACAGACACAACTATTGGATGCACATGTTTGGTTAGAAACCCTAATTGGACAAGAATAAGCCTAGGGAGGTCGAAAATGACCTAATTGTTCATTCAATGACACAAAAACACCAAATGGATGCACAAGATTGGTTAAAAACCTTAATTGGACTACATGAAGTGTAGGGAGGACGAAAATGACCTAAATGTTCATCCAATGACACAAAACACCTATTGGATGCACAAGATTGGTTAAAAACCCTAATTGGACAAGAATTAGCCTAGGGAGGTCGAAAATGACCAAATTGTTCATCCAATTACACAAACACAACTATTGGATGCACAAGATTGGTTAGAAACCCTAATTGGACAAGCATAAGCGTAGGGAGGATCAAAATGAGTTAAATGTTCATCCAATGACACAAAACACCTATTGGATGCACAAGATTGGTTAAAAACCCTAAGTGGACTACATTAAGTGTAGGGAGGACGAAAATGACCTAAATGTTCATCCAATGACACAAAACACCTATTGGATGCACAAGATTGGTTAGAAACCCTAATTGGACAAGCATAAGCCTAGGGAGGATGAAAATGACCTAAATGTTCATCCAATGACACAAAACACACCTATTGGATGCACAAGATTGGTTAGAAACCCTAATTGGACAAGAATAAGCCTAGGGAGGTAAACAACGACCTAATTGTTCATCCAATGACACAGACACAACTATTGGACGCACATGTATGGTTAGAAACCCTAATTGGACAAGAATAAGCCTAGGGAGGTCGAAAATGACCTAATTGTTCATTCAATGACACAAAAACACCTAATGGATGCACAAGATTGGTTAAAAACCTTAATTGGACTACATGAAATGTAGGGAGGACGAAAATGACCTAAATGTTCATCCAATGACACAAAACACCTATTGGATGCACAAGATTGGTTAAAAACCCTAATTGGACAAGAATTAGCCTAGGGAGGTCGAAAATGACCTAATTGTTCATCCAATGACACAAACACACCTATTGGATGCACAAGAATGGTTAGAAACCCTAATTGGACAAGCATAAGCTTAGGGAGGATGAAAATGACCTAAATGTTCATTCAATGACACAAAACACCTATTGGATGCACAGTAGTGGTTAAAAACCCTAATTGGAAAAGATTAAGTGTAGGGAGGACGAAAATGACCTAAATGTTTATCCAATGACACAAACACACCTATTGGATGCACAAGATTGGTTAGAAACCCTAATTGGACAAGAATAAGCCTAGGGAGGTAAACAATGACCTAATTGTTCATCCAATGACACAGACACAACTATTGGATGCACATGTTTGGTTAGAAACCGTAATTGGACAAGAATAAGCCTAGGGAGGTCGAAAATGACCTAATTGTTCATTCAATGACACAAAAACACCTAATGGATGCACAAGATTGGTTAAAAACCTTAATTGGACTACATGAAGTGTAGGGAGGACGAAAATGACCTAAATGTTCATCCAATGACACAAAACACCTATTGGATGCACAAGATTGGTTAAAAACCCTAATTGGACAAGAATTAGCCTAGGGAGGTCGAAAATGACCTAATTGTTCATCCAATTACACAAACACAACTATTGGATGCACAAGATTGGTTAGAAACCCTAATTGGACAAGCATAAGCGTAGGGAGGATCAAAATGAGTTAAATGTTTATCCAATGACACAAAACACCTATTGGATGCACAAGATTGGTTAAAAACCCTAAGTGGACTACATTAAGTGTAGGGAGGACGAAAATGACCTAAATGTTCATCCAATGACACAAAACACCTATTGGATGCACAAGATTGGTTAGAAACCCTAATTGGACAAGCATAAGCTTAGGGAGGATGAAAATGACCTAAATGTTCATCCAATGACACAAAACCCCTATTGGATGCACAATATTGGTTAAAAACCCTAATTGGAAAAGATTAAGTGTAGGGAGGACGAAAATGACCTAAATGTTTATCCAATGACACAAACACACCTATTGGATGCACAAGATTGGTTAGAAACCCTAATTGGACAAGAATTAGCCTAGGGAGGTAAACAATGACCTAATTGTTCATCTAATGACACAGACACAACTATTGGATGCACAAGATTGGTTAGAAACCCTAATTGGACAAGCATAAGCCTAGGGAGGATGAAAATGACCTAAATGTTCATCCAATGACACAAAACACACCTATTGGATGCACAAGATTGGTTAGAAACCCTAATTGGACAAGAATAAGCCTAGGGAGGTAAACAACGACCTAATTGTTCATCCAATGAGACAGACACAACTATTGGACGCACATGTTTGGTTAGAAACCCTAATTGGACAAGAATAAGCCTAGGGAGGTCGAAAATGACCTAATTGTTCATTCAATGACACAAAAACACCTAATGGATGCACAAGATTGGTTAAAAACCTTAATTGGACTACATGAAATGTAGGGAGGACGAAAATGACCTAAATGTTGATCCAATGACACAAAACACCTGTTGGATGCACAAGATTGGTTAAAAATCCTAATTGGACAAGAATTAGCCTAGGGAGGACGAAAATGACCTAATTGTTCATCCAATGACACAAACACACCTATTGGATGCACAAGATTGGTTAGAAACCCTAATTGGACAAGCATAAGCCTAGGGAGGTAAACAATGACCTAATTGTTCATCCAATGACACAGACACAACTATTGGATGCACATGTTTGGTTAGAAACCCTAATTGGACAAGAATAAGCCTAGGGAGGTCGAAAATGACCTAATTGTTCATCCAATGACACAAAAACACCTAATGGATGCACTAGATTGGTTAAAAACCTTAATTGGACTACATGAAGTGTAGGGAGGACGAAAATGACCTAAATGTTCATCCAATGACACAAAACACCTGTTGGATGCACAAGATTGGTTAAAAACCCTAATTGGACAAGAATTAGCCTAGGGAGGACGAAAATGACCTAAATGTTCATCCAACGACACAAAAACACCTAATGGATGCAGAAGATTGGTTAAAAACCCTAATTGGACTACATTAAGTGTAGGGAGGACAAAAATGACATAAATGTTCTTCCAATGACACAAAAACACCTTATGGATGCACAAGATTGGTTAAAAACCCTAATTGGACAAGATTAAGTGTAGGGAGGACGAAAATGACCCAAATGTTCATCCAATGACACAAGACACCTATTTGATGTACAAGATTGGTTAAAAACCCTAATTGGACAAGAATTAGCCTAGGGAGGACGAAAATGACCTAAATGTTCATCCAATAACACAAAAACACCTATCGGATGCACAAGATTGGTTAGAAACCCTAATTGGACAAGATTAAGTGTAGGCAGGTCGAAAATGACATAAAAATCATCCAACGACACAAACACACCTATTGGATGCACAAGATTGGTTAAAAACCCTAATTGGACAAGAATTAGCCTAGGGAGGACGAAAATTACCTAAATGTTCATCCAATGACACAAAAACACCTAATGGATGCACAAGATTTGTTAAAAACCCGAATTGGACTACATGAAGTGTAGAGAGGACGAAAATGACCTAAATGTTCATCCAATGACACAAAAAACCTATTGGATGCACAAGATTGGTTAGAAACCCTAATTGGACAAGATTAAGTTTAGGGAGGACGAAAATGACCTAATTGTTCATGCAATGACACAAAACACCTATTGGATGCACAAGATTGGTTAAAAACCCTAATTGGACAAGATTAAGTGTGGGAGGACGAAAATGACCTAAATGTTCATCCAATGACACAAAAACACCTAATGGATGCACAAGATTGGTTAAAAACCCTAATTGGACAAGAATTAGCCTAGGGAGGACGAAAATGACCTAAATGTTCATCCAATGACACAAAAACACGTATTGGAGGCACAAGATTGGTTAGAAACCCTAATTGGACAAGAATAAGCCTAGGGAGGTCGAAAATGACCTAATTGTTCATCCAATGACACAAACACAACTATTGTATGCACAAGATTGGTTAGAAACCCTAATTGGACAAGAATAAGCCTAGGGAGAAAAACAATGGCCTAATTGTTCATCTAATGACATAGACACAACTATTGGATGCACAAGATTGGTTAGAAACCCTAATTGGAGAAGCATAAGCCTAAGGAGGATTAAAATGACCTAAATGTTCATCCAATGACACAAAACACACCTATTGGATACACAAGATTGGTTAGAAACCCTAATTGGACAAGAATAAGCCTAGGGAGGTAAACAATGACCTAATTGTTCATCCAATGACATAGACACAACTATTGGATGCACATGTTTGGTTAGAAACCCTAATTGGACAAGAATAAGCCTAGGGAGGTCGAAAATGACCTAATTGTTCATCCAATGACACAAAAACACCTAATGGATGCACAAGATTGGTTAAAAACCTTAATTGGACTACATGAAGTGTAGGGAGGACGAAAATGACCTAAATGTTCATCCAATGACACAAAACACCTGTTGGATGCACAAGATTGGTTAAAAACCCTAATTGGACAAGAATAAGCCTAGGGAGGTCGAAAATGACCTAATTGTTCATCCAATGACACAAAAACACCTAATGGATGCACAAGATTGGTTAAAAACCTTAATTGGACAAGATTAGGTGTAGGCAGGTCGAAAATGACATAAAAATCATCCAACGACACAAACACGCCTATTGGATGCACAAGATTGGTTAAAACCCCTAATTGGACAAGAATTAGCCTAGGGAGGACGAAAATTACCTAAATGTTCATCCAATGACACAAGAACACCTAATGGATGCACAAGATTTGTTAAAAACCCTAATTGGACTACATGAAGTGTAGAGAGGACGAAAATGACCTAAATGTTCATCCAATGACACAAAAAATCTATTGGATGCACAAGATTGGTTAGAAACCCTAATTGGACAAGATTAAGTTTAGGGAGGACGAAAATGACCTAATTGTTCATGCAATGACACAAAACACCTATTGGATGCACAATATTGGTTAAAAACCCTAATTGGACAAGATTAAGTGTAGGGAGGACGAAAATGACCTAAATGTTCCTCCAATGACACAAAAACACCTAATCGATGCACAAGATTGGTTAAAAACCCTAATTGGACAAGAATTAGCCTAGGGAGGACGAAAATGACCTAAATGTTCATCCAACGACACAAAAACACCTAATGGATGCACAAGATTGGTTAAAAGCCCTAATTGGACTACATTAAGTGTAAGGAGGACAAAAATGACATAAATGTCCTTCCAATGACACAAAAACACGTTATGGATGCACAAGATTGGTTAAAAACCCTAATTGGACAAGATTAAGTGTAGGGAGGACGAAAATGACCTAAATGTTCTTTCAATGACACAAAACACTTATTCGATGCACAAGATTGGTTAGAAACCCTAATTTGAAATGATTAAGTTTAGGGAAGACGAAAATGACCTAAATGTTCATCCAAAGACACAAAAACACCTAATGGATGCACAAGATTGGTTAAAAACCCTAATTGGACAAGATTAAGTGTAGGGAGGACGAAAATGACCCAAATGTTCATCCAATGACACAAGACACCTATTTGATGTACAAGATTGGTTAAAAACCCTAATTGGACAAGAATTTTCCTAGGGAGGACGCAAATGACCTAAATGTTCATCCAATGACACAAAAACACCTATTGGATGCACAAGATTGGTTAGAAACCCTAATTGGACAAGATTTAGTGTAGGCCGGTTAAAAATGACATAAAAATCATCCAACGACACAAACACACCTATTGGATGCACAAGATTGGTTAAAAACCCTAATTGGACAAGAATTAGCCTAGGGAGGACGAAAATGACCTAATTGTTCATCTAATGATACAAAAATACCTATTGGATTCACAAGATTGGTTAGAAACCCTAATTGGACAAGATTAAGTGTAGGGAGGACGAAAATGACCTAAATGTTCATCCAATGACACAAAGACAACTATTGGATGCACAAGATTGGTTAGAAACCCTAATTGGACAAGAATAAGTCTATGGAGGTCGAAAATGACCTAATTGTTCATCCAATGACACAAACACAACTATTGGATGCACAAGATCGGTTAGAAACCCTAATTGGACAAGATTAACTTTAGGGAGGACGAAAATGACCTAATTGTTCATGCAATGACACAAAACACCTATTGGATGCACAAGATTGGTTAAAAACCCTAATTGGACAAGATTAAGTGTAGGGAGGACGAAAATGACCTAAATGTTCATCCAATGACACAAAACACCTATTGGATGCACAAGATTGGTTGAAAACCCTAATTGGACCAGAATTAGCCTAGGGAGGACGAAAATGACCTAATTGTTCATCTAATGATACAAAAATACCTATTGGATTCACAAGATTGGTTAGAAACCCTAATTGGACAAGATTAAGTGTAGGGAGGACGAAAATGACCTAAATGTTCATCCAATGACACAAAGACAACTATTGGATGCACAAGATTGGTTAGAAACCCTAATTGGACAAGAATAAGTCTAGGGAGGTCGAAAATGACCTAATTGTTCATCCAATGACACAAACACAACTATTGGATGCACAAGATTGGTTAGAAACCCTAATTGGACAAGATTAAGTTTAGGGAGGACGAAAATGACCTAATTGTTCATGCAATGACACAAAACACCTATTGGATGCACAAGATTGGTTAAAAACCCTAATTGGACAAGATTAAGTGTAGGGAGGACGAAAATGACCTAAATGTTCATCCAATGACACAAAACACCTATTGGATGCACAAGATTGGTTAAAAACCATAATTGGACAAGAATTAGCCTAGGGAGGACGAAAATGACCTAAATGTTCATCCAATGATACAAAACACCTTATGGATGCACAAGATTGGTTAAAAACACTAATTGGACTACATTAAGTGTAAGGAGGACGAAAATGACCTAATTGTTCATCCAATGACACAAAACACCTATTGGATGCACAAGATTGGTTA
>JBBPBS010000604.1:1238171-1277132 GCA_037974835.1 Cicer judaicum | reverse complement strand
AATGACACAAAACACCTGTTGGATGCACAAGATTGGTTAAAAACCCTAATTGGACAAGAATTAGCCTAGGGAGGACGAAAATGACCTAAATGTTCATCCAACGACACAAAAACACCTAATGGATGCACAAGATTGGTTAAAAACCCTAATTGGACTACATTAAGTGTAGGGAGGACAAAAATGACATAAATGTTCTTCCAATGACACAAAAACACCTTATGGATGCACAAGATTGGTTAAAAACCCTAATTGGACAAGATTAAGTGTAGGGAGGACGAAAATGACCCAAATGTTCATCCAATGATACAAGACACCTATTTGATGTACAAGATTGGTTAAAAACCCTAATTGGACAAGAATTAGCCTAGGGAGGACGAATATGACCTAAATGTTCATCCAATGACACAAAAACACCTATTGGATGCACAAGATTGGTTAGAAACCCTAATTGGACAAGATTAAGTGTAGGCAGGTCGAAAATTACATAAAAATCATCCAACGAGACAAACACACCTATTGGATGCACAAGATTGGTTAAAAACCCTAATTGGACAAGATTAAGTGTAGGGAGGACGAAAATGACCTAAATGTTCATCCAATGACACAAAAACACCTAACGGATGCACAAGATTGGTTAGAAACCCTAATTGGACAAGATTAGGTGTAGGCAGGTCGAAAATGACATAAAAATCATCCAACGACACAAACACGCCTATTGGATGCACAAGATTGGTTAAAACCCCTAATTGGACAAGAATTATCCTAGGGAGGACGAAAATTACCTAAATGTTCATCCAATGACACAAGAACACCTAATGGATGCACAAGATTTGTTAAAAACCCTAATTGGACTACATGAAGTGTAGAGAGGACGAAAATGACCTAAATGTTCATCCAATGACACAAAAAATCTATTGGATGCACAAGATTGGTTAGAAACCCTAATTGGACAAGATTAAGTTTAGGGAGGACGAAAATGACCTAATTGTTCATGCAATGACACAAAACACCTATTGGATGCACAATATTGGTTAAAAACCCTAATTGGACAAGATTAAGTGTAGGGAGGACGAAAATGACCTAAATGTTCCTCCAATGACACAAAAACACCTAATCGATGCACAAGATTGGTTAAAAACCCTAATTGGACAAGAATTAGCCTAGGGAGGACGAAAATGACCTAAATGTTCATCCAACGACACAAAAACACCTAATGGATGCACAAGATTGGTTAAAAGCCCTAATTGGACTACATTAAGTGTAAGGAGGACAAAAATGACATAAATGTCCTTCCAATGACACAAAAACACGTTATGGATGCACAAGATTGGTTAAAAACCCTAATTGGACAAGATTAAGTGTAGGGAGGACGAAAATGACCTAAATGTTCATTCAATGACACAAAACACTTATTCGATGCACAAGATTGGCTAGAAACCCTAATTTGAAATGATTAAGTTTAGGGAAGACGAAAATGACCTAAATGTTCATCCAAAGACACAAAAACACCTAATGGATGCACAAGATTGGTTAAAAACCCTAATTGGACAAGATTAAGTGTAGGGAGGACGAAAATGACCCAAATGTTCATCCAATGACACAAGACACCTATTTGATGTACAAGATTGGTTAAAAACCCTAATTGGACAAGAATTTTCCTAGGGAGGACGCAAATGACCTAAATGTTCATCCAATGACACAAAAACACCTATTGGATGCACAAGATTGGTTAGAAATCCTAATTGGACAAGCATAAGCCTAGGGAGGATGAAAATGACCTAAATGTTCATCCAATGACACAAAACACCTATTGGATGCACAATATTGGTTAAAAACCCTAATTGGACAAGATTAAGTGTAGGGAGGACGAAAATGACCTAAATGTTTATCCAATGACACAAACACACCTATTGGATGCACAAGATTGGTTAGAAACCCTAATTGGACAAGAATAAGCCTAGGGAGGTAAACAATGACCTAATTGTTCATCTAATGACACAGACACAACTATTGGATGCACAAGATTGGTTAGAAACCCTAATTGGACAAGAATAAGCCTAGGGAGGTCGAAAATGACCTAATTGTTCATTCAATGACACAAAAACACCTAATGGATGCACAAGATTGGTTAAAAACCTTAATTGGACTACATGAAATGTAGGGAGGACGAAAATGACCTAAATGTTGATCCAATGACACAAAACACCTGTTGGATGCACAAGATTGGTTAAAAATCCTAAATGGACAAGAATTAGCCTAGGGAGGACGAAAATGACCTAATTGTTCATCCAATGACACAAACACACCTATTGGATGCACAAGAATGGTTAGAAACCCTAATTGGACAAGAATAAGCCTAGGGAGGTAAACAATGACCTAATTGTTCATCCAATGACACAGACACAACTATTGGATGCACATGTTTGGTTAGAAACCCTAATTGGACAAGAATAAGCCTAGGGAGGTAGAAAATGACCTAATTGTTCATTCAATGACACAAAAACACCTAATGGATGCACAAGATTGGTTAAAAACCTTAATTGGACTACATGAAGTGTAGGGAGGACGAAAATGACCTAAATGTTCATCCAATGACACAAAACACCTATTGGATGCACAAGATTGGTTAAAAACCCTAATTGGACAAGAATAAGCCTAGGGAGGTCGAAAATGACCTAATTGTTCATCCAATTACACAAACACAACTATTGGATGCACAAGATTGGTTAGAAACCCTAATTGGACAAGCATAAGCGTAGGGAGGATCAAAATGAGTTAAATGTTCATCCAATGACACAAAACACCTATTGGATGCACAAGATTGGTTAAAAACCCTAAGTGGACAACATTAAGCGTAGGGAGGACGAAAATGACCTAAATGTTCATCCAATGACACAAAACACCTATTGGATGCACAAGATTGGTTAGAAACCCTAATTGGACAACCATAAGCCTAGGGAGGATGAAAATGACCTAAATGTTCATCCAATGACACAAAACACCTATTGGATGCACAATATTGGTTAAAAACCCTAATTGGACAAGATTAAGCCTAGGGAGGTAAACAATGACCTAATTGTTCATCCAATGACACAGACACAACTATTGGATGCACATGTTTGGTTAGAAACCCTAATTGGACAAGAATAAGCCTAGGGAGGTCGAAAATGACCTAATTGTTCATTCAATGACACAAAAACACCTAATGGATGCACAAGATTGGTTAAAAACCTTAATTGGACTACATGAAGTGTAGGGAGGACGAAAATGACCTAAATGTTCATCCAATGACACAAAACACCTATTGGATGCACAAGATTGGTTAAAAACCCTAATTGGACAAGAATTAGCCTAGGGAGGTCGAAAATGACCTAATTGTTCATTCAATGACACAAAAACACCTAATGGATGCACAAGATTGGTTAAAAACCTTAATTGGACTACATGAAGTGTAGGGAGGACGAAAATGACCTAAATGTTCATCCAATGACACAAAACACCTATTGGATGCACAAGATTGGTTAAAAATCCTAATTGGACAAGAATTAGCCTAGGGAGGACGAAAATGACCTAATTGTTCATCCAATGACACAAACACACCTATTGGATGCACAAGATTGGTTAGAAACCCTAATTGGACAAGAATAAGCCTAGGGAGGTAAACAATGACCTAATTGTTCATCTAATGACACAGACACAACTATTGGATGCACAAGATTGGTTAGAAACCCTAATTGGACAAGCATAAGCCTAGGGAGGATGAAAATGACCTAAATGTTCATCCAATGACACAAAACACCTATTGGATGCACAAGATTGGTTAAAAACCCTAATTGGACAAGATTAAGTGTAGGGAGGACGAAAATGACCTAAATATTCATCCAATGACACAAAAACACCTATCGGATGCACAAGATTGGTTAGAAACCCTAATTGAACAAGATTAAGTGTAGGGAGGACGAAAATGACCTAAATGTTCATCCAATGACACAAAACACCTATTGGATGCACAAGATTGGTTAAAAACCCTAATTGGATAAGAATTAGCCTAAGGAGGACGAAAATGACCTAAATGTTTATCCAATGACACAAAACACCTGTTGGATGCACAAGATTGGTTAAAAACCCTAATTGGACAAGAATTATCATAGGGAGGATGAAAATGAACTAATTGTTGATCCAATGACACAAAAACACCAATTGGTTAGAAACCCTAATTGGACAAGATAAAGTGTAGGGAGGACGAAAATGACCTAAGTTCATCCAATGACACAAAACACCTATTGGATGCACAAGATTGGTTAAAAACCCTAATTGGACAAGAATTAGCCTAGGGAGGACGAAAATGACCTAATTGTTCATCCAATGACACAAAAACACCTATTGGATGCACAAGATTGGTTAGAAACCCTAATTGGACAAGAATAAGCCTAGGGAGGTGAACAATGACCTAATTGTTCATCCAATGACACAGACACAACTATTGGATGCACATGTTTGGTAAGAAACCCTAATTGGACAAGAATAAGCCTAGGGAGGTCGAAAATGACCTAATTGTTCATTCAATGACAAAAAAATACCTAATGGATGCACAAGATTGGTTAAAAACCTTAATTGGACTACATGAAATGTAGGGAGGACGAAAATGACCTAAATGTTGATCCAATGACACAAAACACCTGTTGGATGCACAAGATTGGTTAAAAATCCTAATTGGACAAGAATTAGCCTAGGGAGGACGAAAATGACCTAATTGTTCATCCAATGACACAAAAACACCTATTGGATGCACAAGATTGGTTAGAAACCCTAATTGGACAAGAATAAGCCTAGGGAGGTGAACAATGACCTAATTGTTCATCCAATGACACAGACACAACTATTGGATGCACATGTTTGGTAAGAAACCCTAATTGGACAAGAATAAGCCTAGGGAGGTCGAAAATGACCTAATTGTTCATTCAATGACACAAAAACACCTAATGGATGCACAAGATTGGTTAAAAACCTTAATTGGACTACATGAAGTGTAGGGAGGACGAAAATGACCTAAATGTTCATCCAATGACACAAAACACCTATTGGATGCACAAGATTGGTTAAAAACCCTAATTGGACAAGAATTAGCCTAGGGAGGTCGAAAATGACCAAATTGTTCATCCAATTACACAAACACAACTATTGGATGCACAAGATTGGTTAGAAACCCTAATTGGACAAGCATAAGCGTAGGGAGGATCAAAATGAGTTAAATGTTCATCCAATGACACAAAACACCTATTGGATGCACAAGATTGGTTAAAAACCCTAAGTGGACTACATTAAGCGTAGGGAGGACGAAAATGACCTAAATGTTGATCCAATGACACAAAACACCTGTTGGATGCACAAGATTGGTTAAAAATCCTAATTGGACAAGAATTAGCCTAGGGAGGACGAAAATGACCTAATTGTTCATCCAATGACACAAACACACCTATTGGATGCACAAGATTGGTTAGAAACCCTAATTGGTCAAGAATAAGCCTAGGGAGGTAAACAATGACCTAATTGTTCATCCAATGACACAGACACAACTATTGGATGCACATGTTTGGTTAGAAACCCTAATTGGACAAGAATAAGCCTAGGGAGGTCGAAAATGACCTAATTGTTCATTCAATGACACAAAAACACCAAATGGATGCACAAGATTGGTTAAAAACCTTAATTGGACTACATGAAGTGTAGGGAGGACGAAAATGACCTAAATGTTCATCCAATGACACAAAACACCTATTGGATGCACAAGATTGGTTAAAAACCCTAATTGGACAAGAATTAGCCTAGGGAGGTCGAAAATGACCAAATTGTTCATCCAATTACACAAACACAACTATTGGATGCACAAGATTGGTTAGAAACCCTAATTGGACAAGCATAAGCGTAGGGAGGATCAAAATGAGTTAAATGTTCATCCAATGACACAAAACACCTATTGGATGCACAAGATTGGTTAAAAACCCTAAGTGGACTACATTAAGTGTAGGGAGGACGAAAATGACCTAAATGTTCATCCAATGACACAAAACACCTATTGGATGCACAAGATTGGTTAGAAACCCTAATTGGACAAGCATAAGCCTAGGGAGGATGAAAATGACCTAAATGTTCATCCAATGACACAAAACACCTATTGGATGCACAATATTGGTTAAAAACCCTAATTGGACAAGATTAAGTGTAGGGAGGACGAAAATGACCTAAATGTTTATCCAATGACACAAACACACCTATTGGATGCACAAGATTGGTTAGAAACCCTAATTGGACAAGAATAAGCCTAGGGAGGTAAACAATGACCTAATTGTTCATCTAATGACACAGACACAACTATTGGATGCACAAGATTGGTTAGAAACCCTAATTGGACAAGCATAAGCCTAGGGAGGATGAAAATGAGTTAAATGTTCATCCAATGACACAAAACACCTATTGGATGCACAAGATTGGTTAAAAACCCTAATTGGACAAGATTAAGTGTAGGTAGGACGAAAATGACCTAAATGTTCATCCAATGACACAAAAACACCTAATGGATGCACAAGATTGGTTAAAAACCCAAAGTGGACTACATTAAGTGTAGGGAGGACGAAAATGACCTAAATGTTCATCCAATGACACAAAACACCTATTGGATGCACAAGATTGGTTAGAAACCCTAATTGGACAAGCATAAGCCTAGGGAGGATGAAAATGACCTAAATGTTCATCCAATGACACAAAACACCTATTGGATGCACAATATTGGTTAAAAACCCTAATTGGACAAGATTAAGCCTAGGGAGGTAAACAATGACCTAATTGTTCATCCAATGACACAGACACAACTATTGGATGCACATGTTTGGTTAGAAACCCTAATTGGACAAGAATAAGCCTAGGGAGGTCGAAAATGACCTAATTGTTCATTCAATGACACAAAAACACCTAATGGATGCACAAGATTGGTTAAAAACCTTAATTGGACTACATGAAGTGTAGGGAGGACGAAAATGACCTAAATGTTCATCCAATGACACAAAACACCTATTGGATGCACAAGATTGGTTAAAAACCCTAATTGGACAAGAATTAGCCTAGGGAGGTCGAAAATGACCTAATTGTTCATTCAATGACACAAAAACACCTAATGGATGCACAAGATTGGTTAAAATCCTTAATTGGACTACATGAAGTGTAGGGAGGACGAAAATGACCTAAATGTTCATCCAATGACACAAAACACCTATTGGATGCACAAGATTGGTTAAAAACCCTAATTGGACAAGAATTAGCCTAGGGAGGTCGAAAATGACCTAATTGTTCATCCAATTACACAAACACAACTATTGGATGCACAAGATAGGTTAGAAACCCTAATTGGACAAGCATAAGCGTAGGGAGGATCAAAATGAGTTAAATGTTCATCCAATGACACAAAACACCTATTGGATGCACAAGATTGGTTAAAAACCCTAAGTGGACTACATTAAGTGTAGGGAGGACGAAAATGACCTAAATGTTCACCCAATGACACAAAACACCTATTGGATGCACAAGATTGGTTAGAAACCCTAATTGGACAAGCATAAGCTTAGGGAGGATGAAAATGACTTAAATGTTCATCCAATGACACAAAACACCTATTGGATGCACAGTATTGGTTAAAAACCCTAATTGGAAAAGATTAAGTGTAGGGAGGACGAAAATGACCTAAATGTTTATCCAATGACACAAACACACCTATTGGATGCACAAGATTGGTTAGAAACCCTAATTGGACAAGAATAAGCCTAGGGAGGTAAACAATGACCTAATTGTTCATCTAATGACACAAACACAACTATTGGATGCACAAGATTGGTTAGAAACCCTAATTGGACAAGCATAAGCCTAGGGAGGATGAAAATGACCTAAATGTTCATCCAATGACACAAAACACACCTATTGGATGCACAAGATTGGTTAGAAACCCTAATTGGACAAGAATAAGCCTAGGGAGGTAAACAACGTCCTAATTGTTCATCCAATGACACAGACACAACTATTGGACGCACATGTTTGGTTAGAAACCCTAATTGGACAAGAATAAGCCTAGGGAGGTCGAAAATGACCTAATTGTTCATTCAATGACACAAAAACACCTAATGGATGCACAAGATTGGTTAAAAACCTTAATTGGACTACATGAAATGTAGGGAGGACGAAAATGACCTAAATGTTGATCCAATGACACAAAACACCTGTTGGATGCACAAGATTGGTTAAAAATCCTAATTGGACAAGAATTAGCCTAGGGAGGACGAAAATGACCTAATTGTTCATCCAATGACACAAACACACCTATTGGATGCACAAGAATGGTTAGAAACCCTAATTGGACAAGAATTAGCCTAGGGAGGTAAACAATGACCTAATTGTTCATCTAATGACACAAACACAACTATTGGATGCACAAGATTGGTTAGAAACCCTAATTGGACAAGCATAAGCCTAGGGAGGATGAAAATGACCTAAATGTTCATCCAATGACACAAAACACACCTATTGGATGCACAAGATTGGTTAGAAACCCTAATTGGACAAGAATAAGCCTAGGGAGGTAAACAACGACCTAATTGTTCATCCAATGACACAGACACAACTATTGGACGCACATGTATGGTTAGAAACCCTAATTGGACAAGAATAAGCCTAGGGAGGTCGAAAATGACCTAATTGTTCATTCAATGACACAAAAACACCTAATGGATGCACAAGATTGGTTAAAAACCTTAATTGGACTACATGAAGTGTAGGGAGGACGAAAATGACCTAAATGTTCATCCAATGACACAAAACACCTGTTGGATGCACAAGATTGGTTAAAAACCCTAATTGGACAAGAATTAGCCTAGGGAGGACGAAAATGACCTAATTGTTCATCCAATGACACAAAAACACCTATCGGATGCACAAGATTGGTTAGAAACCCTAATTGAACAAGATTAAGTGTAGGGAGGACGAAAATGACCTAAATGTTCATCCAATGACACAAAACACCTATTGGATGCACAAGATTGGTTAAAAACCCTAATTGGATAAGAATTAGCCTAAGGAGGACGAAAACGACCTAAATGTTCATCCAATGACACAAAAACACCAATTGGATGCACAAGATTGGTTAGAAACCCTAATTGAACAAGATTAAGTGTAGGGAGGACGAAAATGACCTAACTGTTCATCCAATGACACAAAAACACCAATTGAATGTACAAGATTGGTTAGAAACCCTAATTGGACAAGATAAAGTGTAGGGAGAGCGAAATGACCTAAATGTTCATCCAATGACAAAAAAACACCTATCAGATGCACAAGATTGGTTAGAAACCCTAATTGAACAAGATTAAGTGTAGGGAGGACGAAAATGACCTAAATGTTCATCCAATGACACAAAACACCTATTGGTTGCACAAGATTGGTTAAAAACCCTAATTGGATAAGAATTAGCCTAAGAGGGACGAAAATGACCTAAATGTTCATCCAATGACACAAAACACCTATTGGATGCACAAGATTGGTTAAAAACCCTAATTGGACAAGAATTAGCCTAGGGAGGACGAAAATGACCTAATTGTTCATCCAATGACACAAAAACACCTATTGGATGCACAAGATTGGTTAGAAACCCTAATTGGACAAGATTAAGTTTAGGGAGGACGAAAATGACCTAAATGTTCATCTAATGACGCAAAACACCTATGGGATGCACAAGATTGGTTAAAAACCCTAATTGGACAAGAATTAGCCTAGGGAGGACGAAAATGACCTAATTGTTCATCCAATGACACAAAAACACCTATTGGATGCACAAGATTGGTTAGAAACCCTAATTGGACAAGAATAAGCCTAGGGAGGTGAACAATGACCTAATTGTTCATCCAATGACACAGACACAACTATTGGATGCACATGTTTGGTAAGAAACCCTAATTGGACAAGAATAAGCCTAGGGAGGTCGAAAATGACCTAATTGTTCATTCAATGACAAAAAAATACCTAATGGATGCACAAGATTGGTTAAAAACCTTAATTGGACTACATGAAATGTAGGGAGGACGAAAATGACCTAAATGTTGATCCAATGACACAAAACACCTGTTGGATGCACAAGATTGGTTAAAAATCCTAATTGGACAAGAATTAGCCTAGGGAGGACGAAAATGACCTAATTGTTCATCCAATGACACAAAAACACCTATTGGATGCACAAGATTGGTTAGAAACCCTAATTGGACAAGAATAAGCCTAGGGAGGTGAACAATGACCTAATTGTTCATCCAATGACACAGACACAACTATTGGATGCACATGTTTGGTAAGAAACCCTAATTGGACAAGAATAAGCCTAGGGAGGTCGAAAATGACCTAATTGTTCATTCAATGACACAAAAACACCTAATGGATGCACAAGATTGGTTAAAAACCTTAATTGGACTACATGAAGTGTAGGGAGGACGAAAATGACCTAAATGTTCATCCAATGACACAAAACACCTATTGGATGCACAAGATTGGTTAAAAACCCTAATTGGACAAGAATTAGCCTAGGGAGGTCGAAAATGACCAAATTGTTCATCCAATTACACAAACACAACTATTGGATGCACAAGATTGGTTAGAAACCCTAATTGGACAAGCATAAGCGTAGGGAGGATCAAAATGAGTTAAATGTTCATCCAATGACACAAAACACCTATTGGATGCACAAGATTGGTTAAAAACCCTAAGTGGACTACATTAAGTGTAGGGAGGACGAAAATGACCTAAATGTTCACCCAATGACACAACACACCTATTGGATGCACAAGATTGGTTAGAAACCCTAATTGGACAAGCATAAGCTTAGGGAGGATGAAAATGACTTAAATGTTCATCCAATGACACAAAACACCTATTGGATGCACAGTATTGGTTAAAAACCCTAATTGGAAAAGATTAAGTGTAGGGAGGACGAAAATGACCTAAATGTTTATCCAATGACACAAACACACCTATTGGATGCACAAGATTGGTTAGAAACCCTAATTGGACAAGAATAAGCCTAGGGAGGTAAACAATGACCTAATTGTTCATCTAATGACACAGACACAACTATTGGATGCACAAGATTGGTTAGAAACCCTAATTGGACAAGCATAAGCCTAGGGAGGATGAAAATGACCTAAATGTTCATCCAATGACACAAAACACACCTATTGGAATCACAAGATTGGTTAGAAACCCTAATTGGACAAGAATAAGCCTAGGGAGGTCGAAAATGACCTAATTGTTCATTCAATGACACAAAAACACCTAATGGATGCACAAGATTGGTTAAAAACCTTAATTGGACTAATGAAATGTAGGGAGGACGAAAATGACCTAAATGTTCATCCAATGACACAAAACACCTGTTGGATGCACAAGATTGGTTAAAAATCCTAATTGGACAAGAATTAGCCTAGGGAGGACGAAAATGACCTAATTGTTCATCCAATGACACAAACACACCTATTGGATGCACAAGATTGGTTAGAAACCCTAATTGGAAAAGAATAAGCCTAGGGAGGTAAACAATGACCTAATTGTTCATCCAATGACACAGACACAACTATTGGAGGCACATGTTTGGTTAGAAACCCTAATTGGACAAGAATAAGCCTAGGGAGGTCGAAAATGACCTAAGTGTTCATTCAATGACACAAAAACACCTAATGGATGCACAAGATTGGTTAAAAACCTTAATTGGACTACATGAAGTGTAGGGAGAACGAAAATGACCTAAATGTTCATCCAATGACACAAAACACCTATTGGATGCACAAGATTGGTTAAAAACCCTAATTAGACAAGAATTAGCCTAGGGAGGTCGAAAATGACCTAATTGTTCATCCAATTACACAAACACAACTATTGGATGCACAAGATTGGTTAGAAACCCTAATTGGACAAGCATAAGCGTAGGGAGGATCAAAATGAGTTAAATGTTCATCCAATGACACAAAACACCTATTGGATGCACAAGATTGGTTAAAAACCCTAAGTGGACTACATTAAGTGTAGGGAGGACAAAAATGACCTAAATGTTCATCCAATGACACAAAACACCTATTGGATGCACAAGATTGGTTAGAAACCCTAATTGGACAAGCATAAGCTTAGGGAGGATGAAAATGACCTAAATGTTCATCCAATGACACAAAACCCCTATTGGATGCACAATATTGGTTAAAAACCCTAATTGGAAAAGATTAAGTGTAGGGAGGACGAAAATGACCTAATTGTTTATCCAATGACACAAACACACCTATTGGATGCACAAGATTGGTTAGAAACCCTAATTGGACAAGAATTAGCCTAGGGAGGTAAACAATGACCTAATTATTCATCTAATGACACAGACACAACTATTGGATGCACAAGATTGGTTAGAAACCCTAATTGGACAAGCATAAGTCTAGGGAGGATGAAAATGACCTAAATGTTCATCCAATGACACAAAACACACCTATTGGATGCACAAGATTTGTTAGAAACCCTAATTGGACAAGAATAAGCCTAGGGAGGTAAACAACGACCTAATTGTTCATCCAATGACACAGACACAACTATTGGACGCACATGTTTGGTTAGAAACCCTAATTGGACAAGAATAAGCCTAGGGAGGTCGAAAATGACCTAATTGTTCATTCAATGACACAAAAACACCTAATGGATGCACAAGATTGGTTAAAAACCTTAATTGGACTACATGAAATGTAGGGAGGACGAAAATGACCTAAATGTTGATCCAATGACACAAAACACCTGTTGGATGCACAAGATTGGTTAAAAATCCTAATTGGACAAGAATTAGCCTAGGGAGGACGAAAATGACCTAATTGTTCATCCAATGACACAAACACACCTATTGGATGCACAAGATTGGTTAGAAACCCTAATTGGACAAGAATAAGCCTAGGGAGGTAAACAATGACCTAATTGTTCATCCAATGACACAGACACAACTATTGGATGCACATTTTTGGTTAGAAACCCTAATTGGACAAGAATAAGCCTAGGGAGGTCGAAAATGACCTAATTGTTCATTCAATGACACAAAAACACCTAATGGATGCACAAAATTGGTTAAAAACCTTAATTGGACTACATGAAGTGTAGGGAGGACGAAAATGACCTAAATGTTCATCCAATGACACAAAACACCTATTGGATGCACAAGATTGGTTAAAAACCCTAATTGGACAAGAATTAGCCTAGGGAGGTCGAAAATGACCTAATTGTTCATCCAATTACACAAACACAACTATTGGATGCACAAGATTGGTTAGAAACCCTAATTGGACAAGCATAAGCGTAGGGAGGATCAAAATGAGTTAAATGTTCATCCAATGACACAAAACACCTATTGGATGCACAAGATTGGTTAAAAACCCTAAGTGGACTACATTAAGTGTAGGGAGGACGAAAATGACCTAAATGTTCATCCAATGACACAAAACACCTATTGGATGCACAAGATTGGTTAGAAACCCTAATTGGACAAACATAAGCTTAGGGAGGATGAAAATGACCTAAATGTTCATCCAATGACACAAAACCCCTATTGGATGCACAATATTGGTTAAAAACCCTAATTGGAAAAGATTACGTGTAGGGAGGACGAAAATGACCTAAATGTTTATCCAATGACACAAACACACCTATTGGATGCACAAGATTGGTTAGAAACCCTAATTGGACAAGAATTAGCCTAGGGAGGTAAACAATGACCTAATTGTTCATCTAATGACACAGACACAACTATTGGATGCACAAGATTGGTTAGAAACCCTAATTGGACAAGCATAAGCCTAGGGAGGATGAAAATGACCTAAATGTTCATCCAATGACACAAAACACACCTATTGGATGCACAAGATTGGTTAGAAACCCTAATTGGACAAGAATAAGCCTAGGGAGGTAAACAATGACCTAATTGTTCATCCAATGACACAGACACAACTATTGGATGCACATGTTTGGTTAGAAACCCTAATTGGACAAGAATAAGCCTAGGGAGGTAGAAAATGACCTAATTGTTCATTCAACGACACAAAAACACCTAATGGATGCACAAGATTGGTTAAAAACCTTAATTGGACTACATGAAGTGTAGGGAGGACGAAAATGACCTAAATGTTCATCCAATGACACAAAACACCTATTGGATGCACAAGATTGGTTAAAAACCCTAATTGGACAAGAATTAGCCTAGGGAGGTCGAAAATGACCTAATTGTTCATCCAATTACACAAACACAACTATTGGATGCACAAGATTGGTTAGAAACCCTAATTGGACAAACATAAGCGTAGGGAGGATCAAAATGAGTTAAATGTTCATCCAAAGACACAAAACACCTATTGGATGCACAAGATTGGTTAAAAACCCTAAGTGGACTACATTAAGTGTAGGGAGGACGAAAATGACCTAAATGTTCATCCAATGACACAAAACACCTATTGGATGTACAAGATTGGTTAGAAACCCTAATTGGACAAGTATAAGCTTAGGGAGGATGAAAATGACCTAAATGTTCATCCAATGACACAAAACACCTATTGGATGCACAATATTGGTTAAAAACCCTAATTGGAAAAGATTAAGTGTAGGGAGGACGAAAATGACCTAAATGTTTATCCAATGACACAAACACACCTATTGGATGCACAAGATTGGTTAGAAACCCTAATTGGACAAGCATAAGCCTAGGGAGGATGAAAATGACCTAAATGTTCATCCAATGACACAAAACACACCTATTGGATGCACAAGATTGGTTAGAAACCCTAATTGGACAAGAATAAGCCTAGGGAGGTAAACAACGTCCTAATTGTTCATCCAATGACACAGACACAACTATTGGACGCACATGTTTGGTTAGAAACCCTAATTGGACAAGAATAAGCCTAGGGAGGTCGAAAATGACCTAATTGTTCATTCAATGACACAAAAACACCTAATGGATGCACAAGATTGGTTAAAAACCTTAATTGGACTACATGAAATGTAGGGAGGACGAAAATGACCTAAATGTTGATCCAATTACACAAAACACCTGTTGGATGCACAAGATTGGTTAAAAATCCTAATTGGACAAGAATTAGCCTAGGGAGGACGAAAATGACCTAATTGTTCATCCAATGACACAAACACACCTATTGGATGCACAAGATTGGTTAGAAACCCTAATTGGACAAGAATAAGCCTAGGGAGGTAAACAATGACCTAATTGTTCATCCAATGACACAGACACAACTATTGGATGCACATGTTTGGTTAGAAACCCTAATTGGACAAGCATAAGCCTAGGGAGGATGAAAATGACCTAAATGTTCATCCAATGACACAAAACACACCTATTGGATGCACAAGATTGGTTAGAAACCCTAATTGGACAAGAATAAGCCTAGGGAGGTAAACAACGACCTAATTGTTCATCCAATGACACAGACACAACTATTGGACGCACATGTATGGTTAGAAACCCTAATTGGACAAGAATAAGCCTAGGGAGGTCGAAAATGACCTAATTGTTCATTCAATGACACAAAAACACCTAATGGATGCACAAGATTGGTTAAAAACCTTAATTGGACTACATGAAATGTAGGGAGGACGAAAATGACCTAAATGTTCATCCAATGACACAAAACACCTATTGGATGCACAAGATTGGTTAAAAACCCTAATTGGACAAGAATTAGCCTAGGGAGGTCGAAAATGACCTAATTGTTCATCCAATGACACAAACACACCTATTGGATGCACAAGAATGGTTAGAAACCCTAATTGGACAAGCATAAGCTTAGGGAGGATGAAAATGACCTAAATGTTCATTCAATGACACAAAACACCTATTGGATGCACAGTAGTGGTTAAAAACCCTAATTGGAAAAGATTAAGTGTAGGGAGGACGAAAATGACCTAAATGTTTATCCAATGACACAAACACACCTATTGGATGCACAAGATTGGTTAGAAACCCTAATTGGACAAGAATAAGCCTAGGGAGGTAAACAATGACCTAATTGTTCATCCAATGACACAGACACAACTATTGGATGCACATGTTTGGTTAGAAACCGTAATTGGACAAGAATAAGCCTAGGGAGGTCGAAAATGACCTAATTGTTCATTCAATGACACAAAAACACCTAATGGATGCACAAGATTGGTTAAAAACCTTAATTGGACTACATGAAGTGTAGGGAGGACGAAAATGACCTAAATGTTCATCCAATGACACAAAACACCTATTGGATGCACAAGATTGGTTAAAAACCCTAATTGGACAAGAATTAGCCTAGGGAGGTCGAAAATGACCTAATTGTTCATCCAATTACACAAACACAACTATTGGATGCACAAGATTGGTTAGAAACCCTAATTGGACAAGCATAAGCGTAGGGAGGATCAAAATGAGTTAAATGTTTATCCAATGACACAAAACACCTATTGGATGCACAAGATTGGTTAAAAACCCTAAGTGGACTACATTAAGTGTAGGGAGGACGAAAATGACCTAAATGTTCATCCAATGACACAAAACACCTATTGGATGCACAAGATTGGTTAGAAACCCTAATTGGACAAGCATAAGCTTAGGGAGGATGAAAATGACCTAAATGTTCATCCAATGACACAAAACCCCTATTGGATGCACAATATTGGTTAAAAACCCTAATTGGAAAAGATTAAGTGTAGGGAGGACGAAAATGACCTAAATGTTTATCCAATGACACAAACACACCTATTGGATGCACAAGATTGGTTAGAAACCCTAATTGGACAAGAATTAGCCTAGGGAGGTAAACAATGACCTAATTGTTCATCTAATGACACAGACACAACTATTGGATGCACAAGATTGGTTAGAAACCCTAATTGGACAAGCATAAGCCTAGGGAGGATGAAAATGACCTAAATGTTCATCCAATGACACAAAACACACCTATTGGATGCACAAGATTGGTTAGAAACCCTAATTGGACAAGAATAAGCCTAGGGAGGTAAACAACGACCTAATTGTTCATCCAATGAGACAGACACAACTATTGGACGCACATGTTTGGTTAGAAACCCTAATTGGACAAGAATAAGCCTAGGGAGGTCGAAAATGACCTAATTGTTCATTCAATGACACAAAAACACCTAATGGATGCACAAGATTGGTTAAAAACCTTAATTGGACTACATGAAATGTAGGGAGGACGAAAATGACCTAAATGTTGATCCAATGACACAAAACACCTGTTGGATGCACAAGATTGGTTAAAAATCCTAATTGGACAAGAATTAGCCTAGGGAGGACGAAAATGACCTAATTGTTCATCCAATGACACAAACACACCTATTGGATGCACAAGATTGGTTAGAAAGCCTAATTGGACAAGAATAAGCCTAGGGAGGTAAACAATGACCTAATTGTTCATCCAATGACACAGACACAACTATTGGATGCACATGTTTGGTTAGAAACCCTAATTGGACAAGAATAAGCCTAGGGAGGTCGAAAATGACCTAATTGTTCATTCAATGACACAAAAACACCTAGTGGATGCACAAGATTGGTTAAAAACCTTTATTGGACTACATGAAGTGTAGGGAGGACGAAAATGACCTAAATGTTCATCCAATGACACAAAACACCTATTGGATGCACAAGATTGGTTAAAAACCCTAATTGGACAAGAATTAGCCTAGGGAGGTCGAAAATGACCTAATTGTTCATCCAATTACACAAACACAACTATTGGATGCACAAGATTGGTTAGAAACCCTAATTGGACAAGCATAAGCGTAGGGAGGATCAAAATGAGTTAAATGTTCATCCAATGACACAAAACACCTATTGGATGCACAAGATTGGTTAAAAACCCTAAGTGGACTACATTAAGCGTAGGGAGGACGAAAATGACCTAAATGTTCATCCAATGACACAAAACACACCTATTGGATGCACAAGATTGGTTAGAAACCCTAATTGGACAAGAATAAGCCTAGGGAGGTAAACAACGACCTAATTGTTCATCCAATGACACAGACACAACTATTGGACGCACATGTTTGGTTAGAAACCCTAATTGGACAAGAATAAGCCTAGGGAGGTCGAAAATGACCTAATTGTTCATTCAATGACACAAAAACACCTAATGGATGCACAAGATTGGTTAAAAACCTTAATTGGACTACATGAAATGTAGGGAGGACGAAAATGACCTAAATGTTGATCCAATGACACAAAACACCTGTTGGATGCACAAGATTGGTTAAAAATCCTAATTGGACAAGAATTAGCCTAGGGAGGATAAAAATGACCTAATTGTTCATCCAATGACACAAACACACCTATTGGATGCACAAGATTGGTTAGAAACCCTAATTGGACAAGA
The DNA here is from genome assembly GCA_037974835.1 of Cicer judaicum. Taxonomy (NCBI): domain Eukaryota; kingdom Viridiplantae; phylum Streptophyta; class Magnoliopsida; order Fabales; family Fabaceae; genus Cicer; species Cicer judaicum. Next base: position 1,258,653 of record JBBPBS010000604.1, on the reverse strand, counting down.
ATAAGCCTAGGGAGGTAAACAATGACCTAATTGTTCATCTAATGACACAGACACAACTATTGGATGCACAAGATTGGTTAGAAACCCTAATTGGACAAGCATAAGCCTAGGGAGGATGAAAATGACCTAAATGTTCATCCAATGACACAAAACACACCTATTGGATGCACAAGATTGGTTAGAAACCCTAATTGGACAAGAATAAGCCTAGGGAGGTAAACAACGACCTAATTGTTCATCCAATGACACAGACACAACTATTGGACGCACATGTATGGTTAGAAACCCTAATTGGACAAGAATAAGCCTAGGGAGGTCGAAAATGACCTAATTGTTCATTCAATGACACAAAAACACCTAATGGATGCACAAGATTGGTTAAAAACCTTAATTGGACTACATGAAATGTAGGGAGGACGAAAATGACCTAAATGTTGATCCAATGACACAAAACACCTGTTGGATGCACAAGATTGGTTAAAAATCCTAATTGGACAAGAATTAGCCTAGGGAGGACGAAAATGACCTAATTGTTCATCCAATGACACAAACACACCTATTGGATGCACAAGATTGGTTAGAAAGCCTAATTGGACAAGAATAAGCCTAGGGAGGTAAACAATGACCTAATTGTTCATCCAATGACACAGACACAACTATTGGATGCACATGTTTGGTTAGAAACCCTAATTGGACAAGAATAAGCCTAGGGAGGTCGAAAATGACCTAATTGTTCATTCAATGACATAAAAACACCTAATGGATGCACAAGATTGGTTAAAAACCTTAATTGGACTACATGAAGTGTAGGGAGGACGAAAATGACTTAAATGTTCATCCAATGACACAAAACACCTATTGGATGCACAAGATTGGTTAAAAACCCTAATTGGACAAGAATTAGCCTAGGGAGGTCGAAAATGACCTAATTGTTCATCCAATTACACAAACACAACTATTGGATGCACAAGATTGGTTAGAAACCCTAATTGGACAAGCATAAGCGTAGGGAGGATCAAAATGACTTAAATGTTCATCCAATGACACAAAACACCTATTGGATGCACAAGATTGGTTAAAAACCCTAAGTGGACTACATTAAGCGTAGGGAGGACGAAAATGACCTAAATGTTCATCCAATGACACAAAACACCTATTGGATGCACAAGATTGGTTAGAAACCCTAATTGGACAAGCATAAGCCTAGGGAGGATGAAAATGACCTAAATGTTCATCCAATGACACAAAACACCTATTGGATGCACAATATTGGTTAAAAACCCTAATTGGACAAGATTAAGCCTAGGGAGGTAAACAATGACCTAATTGTTCATCCAATGACACAGACACACCTATTGGATGCACAAGATTGGTTAGAAACCCTAATTGGACAAGAATAAGCCTAGGGAGGTAAACAATGACCTAATTGTTCATCCAATGACACAAACACACCTATTGGATGCACAAGATTGGTTAGAAACCCTAATTGGACAAGAATAAGCCTAGGGAGGTAAACAATGACCTAATTGTTCATCCAATGACACAGACACAACTATTGGATGCACATGTTTGGTTAGAAACCCTAATTGGACAAGATTAAGCCTAGGGAGGTAAACAATGACCTAATTGTTCATCCAATGACACAAACACACCTATTGGATGCACAAGATTGGTTAGAAACCCTAATTGGACAAGAATAAGCCTAGGGAGGTAAACAATGACCTAATTGTTCATCCAATGACACAGACACAACTATTGGATGCACATGTTTGGTTAGAAACCCTAATTGGACAAGAATAAGCCTAGGGAGGTCGAAAATGACCTAATTGTTCATTCAATGACACAAAAACACCTAATGGATGCACAAGATTGGTTAAAAACCTTAATTGGACTACATGAAGTGTTGGGAGGACGAAAATGACCTAAATGTTCATCCAATGACACAAAACACCTATTGGATGCACAAGATTGGTTAAAAACCCTAATTGGACAAGAATTAGCCTAGGGAGGTCGAAAATGACCTAATTGTTCATCCAATTACACAAACACAACTATTGGATGCACAAGATTGGTTAGAAACCCTAATTGGACAAGCATAAGCGTAGGGAGGATCAAAATGAGTTAAATGTCTATCCAATGACCCATAACACCTATTGGATGCACAAGATTGGTTAAAAACCCTAAGTGGACTACATTAAGTGTAGGGAGGACGAAAATGACCTAAATGTTCATCCAATGACACAAAACACCTATTGGATGCACATGATTGGTTAGAAACCCTAATTGGACAAGCATAAGCTTAGGGAGGATGAAAATGACCTAAATATTCATCCAATGACACAAAACACCTATTGGATGCACAATATTGGTTAAAAACCCTAATTGGAAAAGATTAAGTGTAGGGAGGACGAAAATGACCTAAATGTTTATCCAATGACACAAACACACCTATTGGATGCACAAGATTGGTTAGAAACCCTAATTGGACAAGAATAAGCCTAGGGAGGTAAACAATGACCTAATTGTTCATCTAATGACACAGACACAACTATTGGATGCACAAGATTGGTTAGAAACCCTAATTGGACAAGCATAAGCCTAGGGAGGATGAAAATGACCTAAATGTTCATCCAATGACACAAAACACACCTATTGGATGCACAAGATTGGTTAGAAACCCTAATTGGACAAGCATAAGCTTAGGGAGGATGAAAATGACCTAAATGTTCATCCAATGACACAAAACACCTATTGGATGCACAATATTGGTTAAAAACCCTAATTGGAAAAGATTAAGTGTAGGGAGGACGAAAATGACCTAAATGTTTATCCAATGACACAAACACACCTATTGGATGCACAAGATTGGTTAGAAACCCTAATTGGACAAGCATAAGCCTAGGGAGGATGAAAATGACCTAAATGTTCATCCAATGACACAAAACACACCTATTGGATGCACAAGATTGGTTAGAAACCCTAATTGGACAAGCATAAGCCTAGGGAGGATGAAAATGACCTAAATGTTCATCCAATGACACAAAACACACCTATTGGATGCACAAGATTGGTTAGAAACCCTAATTGGACAAGAATAAGCCTAGGGAGGTAAACAATGACCTAATTGTTCATCCAATGACACAGACACAACTATTGGATGCACATGTTTGGTTAGAAACCCTAATTGGACAAGAATAAGCCTAGGGAGGTAGAAAATGACCTAATTGTTCATTCAATGACACAAAAACACCTAATGGATGCACAAGATTGGTTAAAAACCTTAATTGGACTACATGAAGTGTAGGGAGGACGAAAATGACCTAAATGTTCATCCAATGACACAAAACACCTGTTGGATGCACAAGATTGGTTAAAAATCCTAATTGGACAAGAATTAGCCTAGGGAGGACGAAAATGACCTAATTGTTCATCCAATGACACAAACACACCTATTGGATGCACAAGATTGGTTAGAAACCCTAATAGGACAAGAATAAGCCTAGGGAGGTAAACAATGACCTAATTGTTCATCCAATGACACAGACACAACTATTGGATGCACATGTTTGGTTAGAAACCCTAATTGGACAAGAATAAGCCTAGGGAGGTCGAAAATGACCTAATTGTTCATTCAATGACACAAAAACACCTAATGGATGCACAAGATTGGTTAAAAACCTTAATTGGACTACATGAAGTGTAGGGAGGACGAAAATGACCTAATTGTTCATCCAATGACACAAAACACCTATTGGATGCACAAGATTGGTTAAAAACCCTAATTGGACAAGAATTAGCCTAGGGAGGTCGAAAATGACCTAATTGTTCATCCAATTACACAAACACAACTATTGGATGCACATGATTGGTTAGAAACCCTAATTGGACAAGCATAAGCGTAGGGAGGATCAAAATGAGTTAAATGTTCATCCAATGACACAAAACACCTATTGGATGCACAAGATTGGTTAAAAACCCTAAGTGGACTACATTAAGCGTAGGGAGGACGAAAATGACCTAAATGTTCATCCAATGACACAAAACACCTATTGGATGCACAAGATTGGTTAGAAACCCTAATTGGACAACCATAAGCCTAGGGAGGATGAAAATGACCTAAATGTTCATCCAATGACACAAAACACCTATTGGATGCACAATATTGGTTAAAAACCCTAATTGGACAAGATTAAGCCTAGGAGGGTAAACAATGACCTAATTGTTCATCCAATGACACAGACACAACTATTGGATGCACATGTTTGGTTAGAAACCCTAATTGGACAGGAATAAGCCTAGGGAGGTCGAAAATGACCTAATTGTTCATTCAATGACACAAAAACACCTAATGGATGCACAAGATTGGTTAAAATCCTTAATTGGACTACATGAAGTGTAGGGAGGACGAAAATGACCTAAATGTTCATCCAATGACACAAAACACCTATTGGATGCACAAGATTGGTTAAAAACCCTAATTGGACAAGAATTAGCCTAGGGAGGTCGAAAATGACCTAATTGTTCATCCAATTACACAAACACAACTATTGGATGCACAAGATTGGTTAGAAACCCTAATTGGACAAGCATAAGCGTAGGGAGGATCAAAATGAGTTAAATGTTCATCCAATGACACAAAACACCTATTGGATGCACAAGATTGGTTAAAAACCCTAAGTGGACTACATTAAGCGTAGGGAGGACGAAAATGACCTAAATGTTCATCCAATGACACAAAACACACCTATTGGATGCACAAGATTGGTTAGAAACCCTAATTGGACAAGAATAAGCCTAGGGAGGTAAACAACGACCTAATTGTTCATCCAATGACACAGACACAACTATTGGACGCACATGTTTGGTTAGAAACCCTAATTGGACAAGAATAAGCCTAGGGAGGTCGAAAATGACCTAATTGTTCATTCAATGACACAAAAACACCTAATGGATGCACAAGATTGGTTAAAAACCTTAATTGGACTACATGAAATGTAGGGAGGACGAAAATGACCTAAATGTTGATCCAATGACACAAAACACCTGTTGGATGCACAAGATTGGTTAAAAATCCTAATTGGACAAGAATTAGCCTAGGGAGGACGAAAATGACCTAATTGTTCATCCAATGACACAAACACACCTATTGGATGAACAAGATTGGTTAGAAAGCCTAATTGGACAAGAATAAGCCTAGGGAGGTAAACAATGACCTAATTGTTCATCCAATGACACAGACACAACTATTGGATGCACATGTTTGTTTAGAAACCCTAATTGGACAAGAATAAGCCTAGGGAGGTCGAAAATGACCTAATTGTTCATTCAATGACACAAAAACAACTAATGGATGCACAAGATTGGTTAAAAACCTTAATTGGACTACATGAAGTGTAGGGAGGACGAAAATGACCTAAATGTTCATCCAATGACACAAAACACCTGTTGGATGCACAAGATTGGTTAAAAATCCTAATTGGACAAGAATTAGCCTAGGGAGGACGAAAATGACCTAATTGTTCATCAAATGACACAAACACACCTATTGGATGCACAAGATTGGTTAGAAACCCTAATTGGACAAGAATAAGCCTAGGGAGGTAAACAATGACCTAATTGTTCATCCAATGACACAGACACAACTATTGGATGCACATGTTTGGTTAGAAACCCTAATTGGACAAGAATAAGCCTAGGGAGGTCGAAAATGACCTAATTGTTCATTCAATGACACAAAAACACCTAATGGATGCACATGATTGGTTAAAAACCTTTATTGGACTACATGAAGTGTAGGGAGGAGGAAAATGACCTAAATGTTCATCCAATGACACAAAACACCTATTGGATGCACAAGATTGGTAAAAAACCCTAACTGGACAAGAATTAGCCTAGGGAGGTCGAAAATGACCTAATTGTTCATCCAATTACACAAACACAACTATTGGATGCACAAGATTGGTTAGAAACCCTAATTGGACAAGCATAAGCGTAGGGAGGATCAAAATGAGTTAAATGTTCATCCAATGAAATAAAACACCTATTGGATGCACAAGATTGGTTAAAAACCATAAGTGGACTACATTAAGTGTAGGGAGGACGAAAATGACCTAAATGTTCATCCAATGACACAAAACACCTATTGGATGCACAAGATTGGTTAGAAATCCTAATTGGACAAGCATAAGCCTAGGGAGGATGAAAATGACCTAAATGTTCATCCAATGACACAAAACACCTATTGGATGCACAATATTGGTTAAAAACCCTAATTGGAAAAGATTAAGTGTAGGGAGGATGAAAATGACCTAAATGTTTATCCAATGACACAAACACACCTATTGGATGCACAAGATTGGTTAGAAACCCTAATTGGACAAGAATAAGCCTAGGGAGGTAAACAATGACCTAATTGTTCATCCAATGACACAGACACAACTATTGGATGCACATGTTTGGTTAGAAACCCTAATTGGACAAGAATAAGCCTAGGGAGGTCGAAAATGACCTAATTGTTCATTCAATGACACAATAACACCTAATGGATGCACAAGATTGGTTAAAAACCTTAATTGGACTACATGAAGTGTAGGGAGGACGATAATGACCTAAATGTTCATCCAATGACACAAAACACCTATTGGATGCACAAGATTGGTTAAAAACCCTAATTGGACAAGAATTAGCCTAGGGAGGTCGAAAATGACCTAATTGTTCATCCAATTACACAAACACAACTATTGGATGCACAAGATTGGTTAGAAACCCTAATTGGACAAACATAAGCGTAGGGAGGATCAAAATGAGTTAAATGTTCATCCAAAGACACAAAACACCTATTGGATGCACAAGATTGGTTAAAAACCCTAAGTGGACTACATTAAGTGTAGGGAGGACGAAAATGACCTAAATGTTCATCCAATGACACAAAACACCTATTGGATGTACAAGATTGGTTAGAAACCCTAATTGGACAAGTATAAGCTTAGGGAGGATGAAAATGACCTAAATGTTCATCCAATGACACAAAACACCTATTGGATGCACAATATTGGTTAAAAACCCTAATTGGAAAAGATTAAGTGTAGGGAGGACGAAAATGACCTAAATGTTTATCCAATGACACAAACACACCTATTGGATGCACAAGATTGGTTAGAAACCCTAATTGGACAAGCATAAGCCTAGGGAGGATGAAAATGACCTAAATGTTCATCCAATGACACAAAACACACCTATTGGATGCACAAGATTGGTTAGAAACCCTAATTGGACAAGAATAAGATTAGGGAGGTAAACAATGACCTAATTGTTCATCCAATGACACAGACACAACTATTAGATGAACAAGATTGGTTAGAAACCCTAATTGGACAAGAATAAGCCAAGGAAGGTCGAAAATGACCTAATTGTCCATCTAATGACACAAACACAACTATTGGATGCACAAGATTGGTTAAAAACCCTAATTGGATTACATTAAGTGTAGGGAGGACGAAAATGACCTAAATGTTCATCCAATGACACAAAACACCTATTGGATGCACAAGATTTGTTAAAAACCCTAATTAGACAAGAATTAGCCTAGGGAGGACGAAAATGACCTAATTGTTCATCCAATGACACAAACACACCTATTGGATGCACAAGATTGGTTAGAAACCCTAATTGCACCAGAATAAGCCTAGGGAGGTCGAAAATGACCTAATTGTTCATCCAATAACACAAACACAACTATTGGATGCACAAGATTGGTTAGAAACTCTAATTGGACAAGAATTAGCCTAGGGAGGACGAAAATGACCTAAATGTTCATCCAATGACACAAAAACACCTAATGGATGCACAAGATTGGTTAAAAACCCTAATTGGACTACATTAAGTGTAGGGAGGACGAAAATGACCTAAATGTTCATAGAAATGACACAAAAACACCTAATGGATGCACAAGATTGGTTAAAAATCCTAATTGGACTACATTAAGTGTAGGGAGGACGAAAATGACCTAAATGTTCATCCAATGACACAAAATACCTATTGGATGCACAAGATTGGTTAAAAACCCTAATTGGACAAGAATTAGCCTAGGGAGGTCAAAAATGACCTAATTGTTCATCCAATGACACAAACACAACTATTGGATGCACAAGATTGGTTAGAAACCCTAATTGGACAAGCATAAGCCTAGGGAGGATGAAAATGACCTAAATGTCCATCCAATGAAACAAAAACACCTAATGGATGCACAAGATTGGTTAAAAACCCAAAATTGGACAAGAATTAGCCTAGGGAGGACGAAAATGACCTAATTGTTCATCCACTGACAGAAACACACCTATTGGATGCACAAGATTGGTTAGAAACCCTAATTGGACAAGAATAAGCCTAGGGAGGTCGAAAATGACCTAATTGTTCATCCAATGACACAAACACAACTATTGGATGCACAAGATTGGTTAGAAACCCTAATTGGACAAGAATACGCCTAGAGAGGCTAACAAAGACCTAATTATTCATCCAATGACACAGATACAACTATTGGATGCACAAGATTGGTTAGAAACCCTAATTGGACAAGCATAAGCCTAGGGAGGACCAAAATGACCTAATTGTTCATCCAATGACACAAACACAACTATTGGATGCACAAGGATGGTTAGAAACCCTAATTGGACAAGAATAAGCCTAGGGAGGTTAACAATGACCTAATTGTTCATCCAATGATACAGATACAACTATTAGATGCACAAGATTGGTTAGAAACCCTAATTGGACAAGCATAAGCCTATAAAGGACGAAAACGACCTAAATGATCATCCAATGACACAAAACACACCTATTGGATGCACAAGATTGGTTAGAAACCCTAATTGGACAAGAATAAGCCTAGGGAGGTAAACAATGACCTAATTGTTCATCCAATGACACAGACACAACTATTGGATGCACATGTTTGGTTAGAAACCCTAATTGGACAAGAATAAGCCTAGGGAGGTCGAAAATGACCTAATTGTTCATTCAATGACACAAAAACACCTAATGGATGCACAAGATTGGTTAAAAACCTTAATTGGACTACATGAAATGTAGGGAGGACGAAAATGACCTAAATGTTGATCCAATGAAACAAAACACCTGTTGGATGCACAAGATTGGTTAAAAATCCTAATTGGACAAGAATTAGCCTAGGGAGGACGAAAATGACCTAATTGTTCATCCAATGACACAAACACACCTATTGGATGCACAAGATTGGTTAGAAACCCTAATTGGACAAGAATAAGCCTAGGGAGGTAAACAACGACCTAATTGTTCATCCAACGACACAGACACAACTATTGGACGCACATGTTTGGTTAGAAACCCTAATTGGACAAGAATAAGCCTAGGGAGGTCGAAAATGACCTAATTGTTCATTCAATGACACAAAAACACCTAATGGATGCACAAGATTGGTTAAAAACCTTAATTGGACTACATGAAATGTAGGGAGGACGAAAATGACCTAAATGTTGATCCAATGACACAAAACACCTGTTGGATGCACAAGATTGGTTAAAAACCCTAATTGGACAAGAATAAGCCTAGGGAGGATGAAAATGACCTAAATGTTCATCCAATGACACAAAACACACCTATTGGATGCACAAGATTGGTTAGAAACCCTAATTGGACAAGAATAAGCCTAGGGAGGTAAACAACGACCTAATTGTTCATCCAATGACACAGACACAACTATTGGACGCACATGTTTGGTTAGAAACCCTAATTGGACAAGAATAAGCCTAGGGAGGTCGAAAATGACCTAATTGTTCATTCAATGACACAAAAACACCTAATGGATGCACAAGATTGGTTAAAAACCTTAATTGGACTACATGAAATGTAGGGAGGACGAAAATGACCTAAATGTTGATCCAATGACACAAAACACCTGTGGGATGCACAAGATTGGTTAAAAATCCTAATTGGACAAGAATTAGCCTAGGGAGGACGAAAATGACCTAATTGTTCATCCAATGACACAAACACACCTATTGGATGCACAAGATTGGTTAGAAACCCTAATTGGACAAGAATAAGCCTAGGGAGGTAAACAATGACCTAATTGTTCATCCAATGACACAGACACAACTATTGGATGCACATGTTTGGTTAGAAACCCTAATTGGACAAGCATAAGCCTAGGGAGGATGAAAATGACCTAAATGTTCATCCAATGACACAAAACACACCTATTGGATGCACAAGATTGGTTAGAAACCCTAATTGGACAAGAATAAGCCTAGGGAGGTAAACAACGACCTAATTGTTCATCCAATGACACAGACACAACTATTGGACGCACATGTATGGTTAGAAACCCTAATTGGACAAGAATAAGCCTAGGGAGGTCGAAAATGACCTAATTGTTCATTCAATGACACAAAAACACCTAATGGATGCACAAGATTGGTTAAAAACCTTAATTGGACTACATGAAATGTAGGGAGGACGAAAATGACCTAAATGTTCATCCAATGACACAAAACACCTATTGGATGCACAAGATTGGTTAAAAACCCTAATTGGACAAGAATTAGCCTAGGGAGGTCGAAAATGACCTAATTGTTCATCCAATGACACAAACACACCTATTGGATGCACAAGAATGGTTAGAAACCCTAATTGGACAAGCATAAGCTTAGGGAGGATGAAAATGACCTAAATGTTCATTCAATGACACAAAACACCTATTGGATGCACAGTAGTGGTTAAAAACCCTAATTGGAAAAGATTAAGTGTAGGGAGGACGAAAATGACCTAAATGTTTATCCAATGACACAAACACACCTATTGGATGCACAAGATTGGTTAGAAACCCTAATTGGACAAGAATAAGCCTAGGGAGGTAAACAATGACCTAATTGTTCATCCAATGACACAGACACAACTATTGGATGCACATGTTTGGTTAGAAACCGTAATTGGACAAGAATAAGCCTAGGGAGGTCGAAAATGACCTAATTGTTCATTCAATGACACAAAAACACCTAATGGATGCACAAGATTGGTTAAAAACCTTAATTGGACTACATGAAGTGTAGGGAGGACGAAAATGACCTAAATGTTCATCCAATGACACAAAACACCTATTGGATGCACAAGATTGGTTAAAAACCCTAATTGGACAAGAATTAGCCTAGGGAGGTCGAAAATGACCTAATTGTTCATCCAATTACACAAACACAACTATTGGATGCACAAGATTGGTTAGAAACCCTAATTGGACAAGCATAAGCGTAGGGAGGATCAAAATGAGTTAAATGTTTATCCAATGACACAAAACACCTATTGGATGCACAAGATTGGTTAAAAACCCTAAGTGGACTACATTAAGTGTAGGGAGGACGAAAATGACCTAAATGTTCATCCAATGACACAAAACACCTATTGGATGCACAAGATTGGTTAGAAACCCTAATTGGACAAACATAAGCTTAGGGAGGATGAAAATGACCTAAATGTTCATCCATTGACACAAAACCCCTATTGGATGCAAAATATTGGTTAAAAACCCTAATTGGAAAAGATTAAGTGTAGGGAGGACGAAAATGACCTAAATGTTTATCCAATGACACAAACACACCTATTGGATGCACAAGATTGGTTAGAAACCCTAATTGGACAAGAATTAGCCTAGGGAGGTAAACAATGACCTAATTGTTCATCTAATGACACAGACACAACTATTGGATGCACATGATTGGTTAGAAACCCTAATTGGACAAGCATAAGCCTAGGGAGGATGAAAATGACCTAAATGTTCATCCAATGACACAAAACACACCTATTGGATGCACAAGATTGGTTAGAAACCCTAATTGGACAAGAATAAGCCTAGGGAGGTAAACAACGACCTAATTGTTCATCCAATGAGACAGACAAAACTATTGGACGCACATGTTTGGTTAGAAACCCTAATTGGACAAGAATAAGCCTAGGGAGGTCGAAAATGACCTAATTGTTCATTCAATGACACAAAAACACCTAATGGATGCACAAGATTGGTTAAAAACCTTAATTGGACTACATGAAATGTAGGGAGGACGAAAATGACCTAAATGTTGATCCAATTACACAAAACACCTGTTGGATGCACAAGATTGGTTAAAAATCCTAATTGGACAAGAATTAGCCTAGGGAGGACGAAAATGACCTAATTGTTCATCCAATGACACAAACACACCTATTGGATGCACAAGATTGGTTAGAAACCCTAATTGGACAAGAATAAGCCTAGGGAGGTAAACAATGACCTAATTGTTCATCCAATGACACAGACACAACTATTGGATGCACATTTTTGGTTAGAAACCCTAATTGGACAAGAATAAGCCTAGGGAGGTCGAAAATTACCTAATTGTTCATTCAATGACACAAAAACACCTAATGGATGCACAAGATTGGTTAGAAACCTTAATTGGACAAGAATAAGCCTAGGGAGGTAAACAATGACCTAATTGTTCATCTAATGACACAGACACAACTATTGGATGCACAAGATTGGTTAGAAACCCTAATTGGACAAGCATAAGCCTAGGGAGGATGAAAATGACCTAAATGTTCATCCAATGACACAAAACACACCTATTGGATGCACAAGATTGGTTAGAAACCCTAATTGGACAAGAATAAGCCTAGGGAGGTAAACAATGACCTAATTGTTCATCCAATGACACAGACACAACTATTGGATGCACATGTTTGGTTAGAAACCCTAATTGGACAAGAATAAGCCTAGGGAGGTAGAAAATGACCTAATTGTTCATTCAACGACACAAAAACACCTAATGGATGCACAAGATTGGTTAAAAACCTTAATTGGACTACATGAAGTGTAGGGAGGACGAAAATGACCTAAATGTTCATCCAATGACACAAAACACCTATTGGATGCACAAGATTGGTTAAAAACCCTAATTGGACAAGAATTAGCCTAGGGAGGTCGAAAATGACCTAATTGTTCATCCAATTACACAAACACAACTATTGGATGCACAAGATTGGTTAGAAACCCTAATTGGACAAACATAAGCGTAGGGAGGATCAAAATGAGTTAAATGTTCATCCAAAGACACAAAACACCTATTGGATGCACAAGATTGGTTAAAAACCCTAAGTGGACTACATTAAGTGTAGGGAGGACGAAAATGACCTAAATGTTCATCCAATGACACAAAACACCTATTGGATGTACAAGATTGGTTAGAAACCCTAATTGGACAAGTATAAGCTTAGGGAGGATGAAAATGACCTAAATGTTCATCCAATGACACAAAACACCTATTGGATGCACAATATTGGTTAAAAACCCTAATTGGAAAAGATTAAGTGTAGGGAGGACGAAAATGACCTAAATGTTTATCCAATGACACAAACACACCTATTGGATGCACAAGATTGGTTAGAAACCCTAATTGGACAAGCATAAGCCTAGGGAGGATGAAAATGACCTAAATGTTCATCCAATGACACAAAACACACCTATTGGATGCACAAGATTGGTTAGAAACCCTAATTGGACAAGAATAAGATTAGGGAGGTAAACAATGACCTAATTGTTCATCCAATGACACAGACACAACTATTAGATGAACAAGATTGGTTAGAAACCCTAATTGGACAAGAATAAGCCAAGGAAGGTCGAAAATGACCTAATTGTCCATCTAATGACACAAACACAACTATTGGATGCACAAGATTGGTTAAAAACCCTAATTGGATTACATTAAGTGTAGGGAGGACGAAAATGACCTAAATGTTCATCCAATGACACAAAACACCTATTGGATGCACAAGATTTGTTAAAAACCCTAATTAGACAAGAATTAGCCTAGGGAGGACGAAAATGACCTAATTGTTCATCCAATGACACAAACACACCTATTGGATGCACAAGATTGGTTAGAAACCCTAATTGCACCAGAATAAGCCTAGGGAGGTCGAAAATGACCTAATTGTTCATCCAATAACACAAACACAACTATTGGATGCACAAGATTGGTTAGAAACTCTAATTGGACAAGAATTAGCCTAGGGAGGACGAAAATGACCTAAATGTTCATCCAATGACACAAAAACACCTAATGGATGCACAAGATTGGTTAAAAACCCTAATTGGACTACATTAAGTGTAGGGAGGACAAAAATGACCTAAATGTTCATCCAATGACACAAAACACCTATTGGATGCACAAGATTTGTTAAAAACCCTAATTAGACAAGAATTAGCCTAGGGAGGACGAAAATGACCTAATTGTTCATCCAATGACACAAACACACCTATTGGATGCACAAGATTGGTTAGAAACCCTAATTGGACAAGAATAAGCCTAGGGAGGTCGAAAATGACCTAATTGTTCATTCAATGACACAAAAACACCTAATGGATGCACAAGATTGGTTAAAAACCTTAATTGGACTACATGAAATGTAGGGAGGACGAAAATGACCTAAATGTTGATCCAATGACACAAAACACCTGTTGGATGCACAAGATTGGTTAAAAATCCTAATTGGACAAGAATTAGCCTAGGGAGGACGAAAATGACCTAATTGTTCATCCAATGACACAAACACACCTATTGGATGCACAAGATTGGTTAGAAACCCTAATAGGACAAGAATAAGCCTAGGGAGGTAAACAATGACCTAATTGTTCATCCAATGACACAGACACAACTATTGGATGCACATGTTTGGTTAGAAACCCTAATTGGACAAGAATAAGCCTAGGGAGGTCGAAAATGACCTAATTGTTCATTCAATGACACAAAAACACCTAATGGATGCACAAGATTGGTTAAAATCCTTAATTGGACTACATGAAGTGTAGGGAGGACGAAAATGACCTAAATGTTCATCCAATGACACAAAACACCTATTGGATGCACAAGATTGGTTAAAAACCCTAATTGGACAAGAATTAGCCTAGGGAGGACGAAAATGACCTAATTGTTCATCCAATTACACAAACACAACTATTGGATGCACAAGATTGGTTAGAAACCCTAATTGGACAAGCATAAGCGTAGGGAGGATCAAAATGAGTTAAATGTTCATCCAATGACACAAAACACCTATTGGATGCACAAGATTGGTTAAAAACCCTAAGTGGACTACATTAAGTGTAGGGAGGACGAAAATGACCTAAATGTTCACCCAATGACACAAAACACCTATTGGATGCACAAGATTGGTTAGAAACCCAAATTGGACAAGCATAAGCTTAGGGAGGATGAAAATGACTTAAATGTTCATCCAATGACACAAAACACCTATCGGATGCACAGTATTGGTTAAAAACCCTAATTGGAAAAGATTAAGTGTAGGGAGGACGAAAATGACCTAAATGTTTATCCAATGACACAAACACACCTATTGGATGCACAAGATTGGTTAGAAACCCTAATTGGACAAGAATAAGCCTAGGGATGTAAACAATGACCGAATTGTTCATCTAATGACACAGACACAACTATTGGATGCACAAGATTGGTTAGAAACCCTAATTGAACAAGCATAAGCCTAGGGAGGATGAAAATGACCTAAATGTTCATCCAATGACACAAAACACACCTATTGGATGCACAAGATTGGTTAGAAACCCTAATTGGACAAGAATAAGCCTAGGGAGGTAAACAACGACCTAATTGTTCATCCAATGACACATACACAACTATTGGACGCACATGTATGGTTAGAAACCCTAATTGGACAAGAATAAGCCTAGGGAGGTCGAAAATGACCTAATTGTTCATTCAATGACACAAAAACACCTAATGGATGCACAAGATTGGTTAAAAACCTTAATTGGACTACATGAAATGTAGGGAGGACGAAAATGACCTAAATGTTCATCCAATGACACAAAACACCTATTGGATGCACAAGATTGGTTAAAAACCCTAATTGGACAAGAATTAGCCTAGGGAGGTCGAAAATGACCTAATTGTTCATCCAATGACACAAACACACCTATTGGATGCACAAGAATGGTTAGAAACCCTAATTGGACAAGCATAAGCTTAGGGAGGATGAAAATGACCTAAATGTTCATTCAATGACACAAAACACCTATTGGATGCACAGTAGTGGTTAAAAACCCTAATTGGAAAAGATTAAGTGTAGGGAGGACGAAAATGACCTAAATGTTTATCCAATGACACAAACACACCTATTGGATGCACAAGATTGGTTAGAAACCCTAATTGGACAAGAATAAGCCTAGGGAGGTAAACAATGACCTAATTGTTCATCCAATGACACAGACACAACTATTGGATGCACATGTTTGGTTAGAAACCGTAATTGGACAAGAATAAGCCTAGGGAGGTCGAAAATGACCTAATTGTTCATTCAATGACACAAAAACACCTAATGGATGCACAAGATTGGTTAAAAACCTTAATTGGACTACATGAAGTGTAGGGAGGACGAAAATGACCTAAATGTTCATCCAATGACACAAAACACCTATTGGATGCACAAGATTGGTTAAAAACCCTAATTGGACAAGAATTAGCCTAGGGAGGTCGAAAATGACCTAATTGTTCATCCAATTACACAAACACAACTATTGGATGCACAAGATTGGTTAGAAACCCTAATTGGACAAGCATAAGCGTAGGGAGGATCAAAATGAGTTAAATGTTCATCCAATGACACAAAACACCTATTGGATGCACAAGATTGGTTAAAAACCCTAATTGGACAAGAATTAGCCTAGGGAGGTCGAAAATGACCTAATTGTTCATCCAATTACACAAACACAACTATTGGATGCACAAGATTGGTTAGAAACCCTAATTGGACAAGAATAAGCCTAGGGAGGTAAACAATGACCTAATTGTTCATCCAATGACACAGACACAACTATTGGATGCACATGTTTGGTTAGAAACCCTAATTGGACAAGAATAAGCCTAGGGAGGTCGAAAATGACCTAATTGTTCATTCAATGACACAAAAACACCTAATGGATGCACAAGATTGGTTAAAAACCTTTATTGGACTACATGAAGTGTAGGGAGGACGAAAATGACCTAAATGTTCATCCAATGACACAAAACACCTGTTGGATGCACAAGATTGGTTAAAAATCCTAATTGGACAAGAATTAGCCTAGGGAGGACGAAAATGACCTAATTGTTCATCCAATAACACAAACACACCTATTGGATGCACAAGATTGGTTAGAAACCCTAATTGGACAAGAATAAGCCTAGGGAGGTAAACAATGACCTAATTGTTCATCCAATGACACAGACACAACTATTGGATGCACATGTTTGGTTAGAAACCCTAATTGGACAAGAATAAGCCTAGGGAGGTCGAAAATGACCTAATTGTTCATTCAATGACACAAAAACACCTAATGGATGCACAAGATTGGTTAAAAACCTTAATTGGACTACATGAAATGTAGGGAGGACGAAAATGACCTAAATGTTGATCCAATGAAACAAAACACCTGTTGGATGCACAAGATTGGTTAAAAATCCTAATTGGACAAGAATTAGCCTAGGGAGGACGAAAATGACCTAATTGTTCATCCAATGACACAAACACACCTATTGGATGCACAAGATTGGTTAGAAACCCTAATTGGACAAGAATAAGCCTAGGGAGGTAAACAACGACCTAATTGTTCATCCAACGACACAGACACAACTATTGGACGCACATGTTTGGTTAGAAACCCTAATTGGACAAGAATAAGCCTAGGGAGGTCGAAAATGACCTAATTGTTCATTCAATGACACAAAAACACCTAATGGATGCACAAGATTGGTTAAAAACCTTAATTGGACTACATGAAATGTAGGGAGGACGAAAATGACCTAAATGTTGATCCAATTACACAAAACACCTGTTGGATGCACAAGATTGGTTAAAAATCCTAATTGGACAAGAATTAGCCTAGGGAGGACGAAAATGACCTAATTGTTCATCCAATGACACAAACACACCTATTGGATGCACAAGATTGGTTAGAAACCCTAATTGGACAAGAATAAGCCTAGGGAGGTAAACAATGACCTAATTGTTCATCCAATGACACAGACACAACTATTGGATGCACATTTTTGGTTAGAAACCCTAATTGGACAAGAATAAGCCTAGGGAGGTCGAAAATGACCTAATTGTTCATTCAATGACACAAAAACACCTAATGGATGCACAAGATTGGTTAAAAACCTTAATTGGACTACATGAAATGTAGGGAGGACGAAAATGACCTAAATGTTGATCCAATGACACAAAACACTTGTTGGATGCACAAGATTGGTTAAAAATCCTAATTGGACAAGAATTAGCCTAGGGAGGACGAAAATGACCTAATTGTTCATCCAATGACACAAACACACCTATTGGATGCACAAGATTGGTTAGAAACCCTAATTGGACAAGAATAAGCCTAGGGAGGTAAACAATGACCTAATTGTTCATCCAATGACACAGACACAACTATTGGATGCACATTTTTGGTTAGAAACCCTAATTGGACAAGAATAAGCCTAGGGAGGTCGAAAATGACCTAATTGTTCATTCAATGACACAAAAACACCTAATGGATGCACAAGATTGGTTAAAAACCTTAATTGGACTACATGAAGTGTAGGGAGGACGAAAATGACCTAATTGTTCATCCAATGACACAAAACACCTATTGGATGCACAAGATTGGTTAAAAACCCTAATTGGACAAGAATTAGCCTAGGGAGGTCGAAAATGACCTAATTGTTCATCCAATTACACAAACACAACTATTGGATGCACAAGATTGGTTAGAAACCCTAATTGGACAAGAATAAGCCTAGGGAGGTAAACAATGACCTAATTGTTCATCCAATGACACAGACACAACTATTGGATGCACATGTTTGGTTAGAAACCGTAATTGGACAAGAATAAGCCTAGGGAGGTCGAAAATGACCTAATTGTTCATTCAATGACACAAAAACACCTAATGGATGCACAAGATTGGTTAAAAACCTTAATTGGACTACATGAAGTGTAGGGAGGACGAAAATGACCTAAATGTTCATCCAATGACACAAAACACCTATTGGATGCACAAGATTGGTTAAAAACCCTAATTGGACAAGAATTAGCCTAGGGAGGTCGAAAATGACCTAATTGTTCATCCAATTACACAAACACAACTATTGGATGCACAAGATTGGTTAGAAACCCTAATTGGACAAGCATAAGCGTAGGGAGGATCAAAATGAGTTAAATGTTTATCCAATGACACAAAACACCTATTGGATGCACAAGATTGGTTAAAAACCCTAAGTGGACTACATTAAGTGTAGGGAGGACGAAAATGACCTAAATGTTCATCCAATGACACAAAACACCTATTGGATGCACAAGATTGGTTAGAAACCCTAATTGGACAAACATAAGCTTAGGGAGGATGAAAATGACCTAAATGTTCATCCATTGACACAAAACCCCTATTGGATGCACAATATTGGTTAAAAACCCTAATTGGAAAAGATTAAGTGTAGGGAGGACGAAAATGACCTAAATGTTTATCCAATGACACAAACACACCTATTGGATGCACAAGATTGGTTAGAAACCCTAATTGGACAAGAATTAGCCTAGGGAGGTAAACAATGACCTAATTGTTCATCTAATGACACAGACACAACTATTGGATGCACATGATTGGTTAGAAACCCTAATTGGACAAGCATAAGCCTAGGGAGGATGAAAATGACCTAAATGTTCATCCAATGACACAAAACACACCTATTGGATGCACAAGATTGGTTAGAAACCCTAATTGGACAAGAATAAGCCTAGGGAGGTAAACAACGACCTAATTGTTCATCCAATGACACAGACACAACTATTGGATGCACATTTTTGGTTAGAAACCCTAATTGGACAAGAATAAGCCTAGGGAGGTCGAAAATTACCTAATTGTTCATTCAATGACACAAAAACACCTAATGGATGCACAAGATTGGTTAAAAACCTTAATTGGACTACATGAAGTGTAGGGAGGACGAAAATGACTTAAATGTTCATCCAATGACACAAAACACCTATTGGATGCACAAGATTGGTTAAAAACCCTAATTGGACAAGAATTAGCCTAGGGAGGTCGAAAATGACCTAATTGTTCATCCAATTACACAAACACAACTATTGGATGCACAAGATTGGTTAGAAACCCTAATTGGACAAGCATAAGCGTAGGGAGGATCAAAATGAGTTAAATGTTTATCCAATGACACAAAACACCTATTGGATGCACAAGATTGGTTAAAAACCCTAAGTGGACTACATTAAGTGTAGGGAGGACGAAAATGACCTAAATGTTCATCCAATGACACAAAACACCTATTGGATGCACAAGATTGGTTAGAAACCCTAATTGGACAAACATAAGCTTAGGGAGGATGAAAATGACCTAAAT
>JBBPBS010000604.1:1196545-1228184 GCA_037974835.1 Cicer judaicum | reverse complement strand
TAGGGAGGTAAACAACGACCTAATTGTTCATCCAATGAGACAGACAAAACCATTGGACGCACATGTTTGGTTAGAAACCCTAATTGGACAAGAATAAGCCTAGGGAGGTCGAAAATGACCTAATTGTTCATTCAATGACACAAAAACACCTAATGGATGCACAAGATTGGTTAAAAACCTTAATTGGACTACATGAAATGTAGGGAGGACGAAAATGACCTAAATGTTGATCCAATGACACAAACACACCTATTGGATGCACAAGATTGGTTAGAAACCCTAATTGGACAAGAATAAGCCTAGGGAGGTAAACAATGACCTAATTGTTCATCCAATGACACAGACACAACTATTGGATGCACATTTTTGGTTAGAAACCCTAATTGGACAAGAATAAGCCTAGGGAGGTCGAAAATGACCTAATTGTTCATTCAATGACACAAAAACACCTAACGGATGCACAAGATTGGTTAAAAACCTTAATTGGACTACATGAAGTGTAGGGAGGACGAAAATGACTTAAATGTTCATCCAATGACACAAAACACCTATTGGATGCACAAGATTGGTTAAAAACCCTAATTGGACAAGAATTAGCCTAGGGAGGTCGAAAATGACCTAATTGTTCATCCAATTACACAAACACAACTATTGGATGCACAAGATTGGTTAGAAACCCTAATTGGACAAACATAAGGTAGGGAGGATCAAAATGAGTTAAATGTTCATCCAATGACACAAAACACCTATTGGATGCACAAGATTGGTTAAAAACCCTAAGTGGACTACATTAAGTGTAGGGAGGACGAAAATGACCTAAATGTTCATCCAATGACACAAAACACCTATTGGATGCACAAGATTGGTTAGAAACCCTAATTGGACAAACATAAGCTTAGGGAGGATGAAAATGACCTAAATATTCATCCAATGACACAAAACACCTATTGGATGCACAATATTGGTTAAAAACCCTAATTGGAAAAGATTAAGTGTAGGGAGGACGAAAATGACCTAAATGTTTATCCAATGACACAAACACACCTATTGGATGCACAAGATTGGTTAGAAACCCTAATTGGACAAGAATAAGCCTAGGGAGGTAAACAATGACCTAATTGTTCATCTAATGACACAGACACAACTATTGGATGCACAAGATTGGTTAGAAACCCTAATTGGACAAGCATAAGCCTAGGGAGGATGAAAATGACCTAAATGTTCATCCAATGACACAAAACACACCTATTGGATGCACAAGATTGGTTAGAAACCCTAATTGGACAAGAATAAGCCTAGGGAGGTAAACAATGACCTAATTGTTCATCCAATGACACAGACACAACTATTGGATGCACATGTTTGGTTAGAAACCCTAATTGGACAAGAATAAGCCTAGGGAGGTAGAAAATGACCTAATTGTTCATTCAACGACACAAAAACACCTAATGGATGCACAAGATTGGTTAAAAACCTTAATTGGACTACATGAAGTGTAGGGAGGACGAAAATGACCTAAATGTTCATCCAATGACACAAAACACCTATTGGATGCACAAGATTGGTTAAAAACCCTAATTGGACAAGAATTAGCCTAGGGAGGTCGAAAATGACCTAATTGTTCATCCAATTACACAAACACAACTATTGGATGCACAAGATTGGTTAGAAACCCTAATTGGACAAACATAAGCGTAGGGAGGATCAAAATGAGTTAAATGTTCATCCAAAGACACAAAACACCTATTGGATGCACAAGATTGGTTAAAAACCCTAAGTGGACTACATTAAGTGTAGGGAGGACGAAAATGACCTAAATGTTCATCCAATGACACAAAACACCTATTGGATGTACAAGATTGGTTAGAAACCCTAATTGGACAAGTATAAGCTTAGGGAGGATGAAAATGACCTAAATGTTCATCCAATGACACAAAACACCTATTGGATGCACAATATTGGTTAAAAACCCTAATTGGAAAAGATTAAGTGTAGGGAGGACGAAAATGACCTAAATGTTTATCCAATGACACAAACACACCTATTGGATGCACAAGATTGGTTAGAAACCCTAATTGGACAAGCATAAGCCTAGGGAGGATGAAAATGACCTAAATGTTCATCCAATGACACAAAACACACCTATTGGATGCACAAGATTGGTTAGAAACCCTAATTGGACAAGAATAAGCCTAGGGAGGTAAACAACGACCTAATTGTTCATCCAATGACACAGACACAACTATTGGACGCACATGTTTGGTTAGAAACCCTAATTGGACAAGAATAAGCCTAGGGAGGTCGAAAATGACCTAATTCTTCATTCAATGACACAAAAACACCTAATGGATGCACAAGATTGGTTAAAAACCTTAATTGGACTACATGAAATGTAGGGAGGACGAAAATGACCTAAATGTTGATCCAATGAAACAAAACACCTGTTGGATGCACAAGATTGGTTAAAAATCCTAATTGGACAAGAATTAGCCTAGGGAGGACGAAAATGACCTAATTGTTCATCCAATGACACAAACACACCTATTGGATGCACAAGATTGGTTAGAAACCCTAATTGGACAAGAATAAGCCTAGGGAGGTAAACAATGACCTAATTGTTCATCCAATGACACAGACACAACTATTGGATGCACATTTTTGGTTAGAAACCCTAATTGGACAAGAATAAGCCTAGGGAGGTCGAAAATGACCTAATTGTTCATTCAATGACACAAAAACACCTAATGGATGCACAAGATTGGTTAAAAACCTTAATTGGACTACATGAAGTGTAGGGAGGACGATAATGACCTAAATGTTCATCCAATGACACAAAACACCTATTGGATGCACAAGATTGGTTAAAAACCCTAATTGGACAAGAATTAGCCTAGGGAGGTCGAAAATGACCTAATTGTTCATCCAATTACACAAACACAACTATTGGATGCACAAGATTGGTTAGAAACCCTAATTGGACAAGAATAAGCCTAGGGAGGTAAACAATGACCTAATTGTTCATCCAATGACACAGACACAACTATTGGATGCACATGTTTGGTTAGAAACCCTAATTGGACAAGAATAAGCCTAGGGAGGTCGAAAATGACCTAATTGTTCATTCAATGACACAAAAACACCTAATGGATGCACAAGATTGGTTAAAAACCTTTATTGGACTACATGAAGTGTAGGGAGGACGAAAATGACCTAAATGTTCATCCAATGACACAAAACACCTGTTGGATGCACAAGATTGGTTAAAAATCCTAATTGGACAAGAATTAGCCTAGGGAGGACGAAAATGACCTAATTGTTCATCCAATAACACAAACACACCTATTGGATGCACAAGATTGGTTAGAAACCCTAATTGGACAAGAATAAGCCTAGGGAGGTAAACAATGACCTAATTGTTCATCCAATGACACAGACACAACTATTGGATGCACATGTTTGGTTAGAAACCCTAATTGGACAAGAATAAGCCTAGGGAGGTCGAAAATGACCTAATTGTTCATTCAATGACACAAAAACACCTAATGGATGCACAAGATTGGTTAAAAACCTTAATTGGACTACATGAAATGTAGGGAGGACGAAAATGACCTAAATGTTGATCCAATGAAACAAAACACCTGTTGGATGCACAAGATTGGTTAAAAATCCTAATTGGACAAGAATTAGCCTAGGGAGGACGAAAATGACCTAATTGTTCATCCAATGACACAAACACACCTATTGGATGCACAAGATTGGTTAGAAACCCTAATTGGACAAGAATAAGCCTAGGGAGGTAAACAACGACCTAATTGTTCATCCAATGACACAGACACAACTATTGGACGCACATGTTTGGTTAGAAACCCTAATTGGACAAGAATAAGCCTAGGGAGGTCGAAAATGACCTAATTGTTCATTCAATGACACAAAAACACCTAATGGATGCACAAGATTGGTTAAAAACCTTAATTGGACTACATGAAATGTAGGGAGGACGAAAATGACATAAATGTTGATCCAATGACACAAAACACCTGTTGGATGCACAAGATTGGTTAAAAATCCTAATTGGACAAGAATTAGCCTAGGGAGGACGAAAATGACCTAATTGTTCATCCAATGACACAAAACACACCTATTGGATGCACAAGAATGGTTAGAAACCCTAATTGGACAAGAATAAGCCTAGGGAGGTAAACAATGACCTAATTGTTCATCCAATGACACAGACACAACTATTGGATGCACATGTTTGGTTAGAAACCCTAATTGGACAAGAATAAGCCTAGGGAGGTCGAAAATGACCTAATTGTTCATTCAATGACACAAAAACACCTAATGGATGCACAAGATTGGTTAAAAACCTTAATTGGAATACATCAAGTGTAGGGAGGACGAAAATGACCTAAATGTTCATCCAATGACACAAAACACCTATTGGATGCACAAGATTGGTTAAAAACCCTAATTGGACAAGAATTAGCCTAGGGAGGTCGAAAATGACCTAATTGTTCATCCAATTACACAAACACAACTATTGGATGCACAAGATTGGTTAGAAACCCTAATTGGACAAGCATAAGCGTAGGGAGGATCAAAATGAGTTAAATGTTCATCCAATGACACAAAACACCTATTGGATGCACAAGATTGGTTAGAAACCCTAATTGGACAAGCATAAGCCTAGGGAGGATGAAAATGACCTAAATGTTCATCCAATGACACAAAACACCTATTGGATGCACAATATTGGTTAAAAACCCTAATTGGACAAGATTAAGTGTAGGGAGGACGAAAATGACCTAAATGTTTATCCAATGACACAAACACACCTATTGGATGCACAAGATTGGTTAGAAACCCTAATTGGACAAGAATAAGCCTAGGGAGGTAAACAATGACCTTATTGTTCATGTAATGACACAGACACAACTATTGGATGCACAAGATTGGTTAGAAACCCTAATTGGACAAGCATAAGCCTAGGGAGGATGAAAATGACCTAAATGTTCATCCAATGACACAAAACACACCTATTGGATGCACAAGATTGGTTAGAAACCCTAATTGGACAAGCATAAGCTTAGGGAGGATGAAAATGACCTAAATGTTCATCCAATGACACAAAACACCTATTGGATGCACAATATTGGTTAAAAACCCTAATTGGAAAAGATTAAGTGTAGGGAGGACGAAAATGACCTAAATGTTTATCCAATGACACAAACACACCTATTGGATGCACAAGATTGGTTAGAAACCCTAATTGGACAAGAATTAGCCTAGGGAGGTAAACAATGACCTAATTGTTCATCTAATGACACAGACACAACTATTGGATGCACAAGATTGGTTAGAAACCCTAATTGGACAAGCATAAGCCTAGGGAGGATGAAAATGACCTAAATGTTCATCCAATGACACAAAACACACCTATTGGATGCACAAGATTGGTTAGAAACCCTAATTGGACAAGAATAAGCCTAGGGAGGTAAACAACGACCTAATTGTTCATCCAATGAGACAGACACAACTATTGGACGCACATGTTTGGTTAGAAACCCTAATTGGACAAGAATAAGCCTAGGGAGGTCGAAAATGACCTAATTGTTCATTCAATGACACAAAAACACCTAATGGATGCACAAGATTGGTTAAAAACCTTAATTGGACTACATGAAATGTAGGGAGGACGAAAATGACCTAAATGTTGATCCAATGACACAAAACACCTGTTGGATGCACAAGATTGGTTAAAAATCCTAATTGGACAAGAATTAGCCTAGGGAGGACGAAAATGACCTAATTGTTCATCCAATGACACAAACACACCTATTGGATGCACAAGATTGGTTAGAAACCCTAATTGGACAAGAATAAGCCTAGGGAGGTAAACAATGACCTAATTGTTCATCCAATGACACAGACACAACTATTGGATGCACATGTTTGGTTAGAAACCCTAATTGGACAAGAATAAGACTAGGGAGGTCGAAAATGACCTAATTGTTCATTCAATGACACAAAAACACCTAATGGATGCACAAGATTGGTTAAAAACCTTAATTGGACTACATGAAGTGTAGGGAGGACGAAAATGACTTAAATGTTCATGCAATGACACAAAACACCTATTGGATGCACAAGATTGGTTAAAAACCCTAATTGGACAAGAATTAGCCTAGGGAGGTCGAAAATGACCTAATTGTTCATCCAATTACACAAACACAACTATTGGATGCACAAGATTGGTTAGAAACCCTAATTGGACAAGCATAAGCGTAGGGAGGATCAAAATGAGTTAAATGTTCATCCAATGACACAAAACACCTATTGGATGCACAAGATTGGTTAGAAACCCTAATTGGAAAAGATTAAGTGTAGGGAGGACGAAAATGACCTAAATGTTCATCCAATGACACAAACACACCTATTGGATGCACAATATTGGTTAGAAACCCTAATTGGACAAGATTAAGCCTAGGGAGGTAAACAATGACCTAATTGTTCATCCAATGACACAGACACAACTATTGGATGCACATGTTTGGTTAGAAACCCTAATTGGACAAGAATAAGCCTAGGGAGGTCGAAAATGACCTAATTGTTCATTCAATGACACAAAAACACCTAATGGATGCACAAGATTGGTTAAAAACCTTAATTGGACTACATGAAGTGTTGGGAGGACGAAAATGACCTAAATGTTCATCCAATGACACAAAACACCTATTGGATGCACAAGATTGGTTAAAAACCCTAATTGGACAAGAATTAGCCTAGGGAGGTCGAAAATGACCTAATTGTTCATCCAATTACACAAACACAACTATTGGATGCACAAGATTGGTTAGAAACCCTAATTGGACAAGCATAAGCGTAGGGAGGATCAAAATGAGTTAAATGTCTATCCAATGACCCATAACACCTATTGGATGCACAAGATTGGTTAAAAACCCTAAGTGGACTACATTAAGTGTAGGGAGGACGAAAATGACCTAAATGTTCATCCAATGACACAAAACACCTATTGGATGCACATGATTGGTTAGAAACCCTAATTGGACAAGCATAAGCTTAGGGAGGATGAAAATGACCTAAATATTCATCCAATGACACAAAACACCTATTGGATGCACAATATTGGTTAAAAACCCTAATTGGAAAAGATTAAGTGTAGGGAGGACGAAAATGACCTAAATGTTTATCCAATGACACAAACACACCTATTGGATGCACAAGATTGGTTAGAAACCCTAATTGGACAAGAATAAGCCTAGGGAGGTAAACAATGACCTAATTGTTCATCTAATGACACAGACACAACTATTGGATGCACAAGATTGGTTAGAAACCCTAATTGGACAAGCATAAGCCTAGGGAGGATGAAAATGACCTAAATGTTCATCCAATGACACAAAACACACCTATTGGATGCACAAGATTGGTTAGAAACCCTAATTGGACAAGAATAAGCCTAGGGAGGTAAACAATGACCTAATTGTTCATCCAATGACACAGACACAACTATTGGATGCACATGTTTGGTTAGAAACCCTAATTGGACAAGAATAAGCCTAGGGAGGTAGAAAATGACCTAATTGTTCATTCAACGACACAAAAACACCTAATGGATGCACAAGATTGGTTAAAAACCTTAATTGGACTACATGAAGTGTAGGGAGGACGAAAATGACCTAAATGTTCATCCAATGACACAAAACACCTATTGGATGCACAAGATTGGTTAAAAACCCTAATTGGACAAGAATTAGCCTAGGGAGGTCGAAAATGACCTAATTGTTCATCCAATTACACAAACACAACTATTGGATGCACAAGATTGGTTAGAAACCCTAATTGGACAAACATAAGCGTAGGGAGGATCAAAATGAGTTAAATGTTCATCCAAAGACACAAAACACCTATTGGATGCACAAGATTGGTTAAAAACCCTAAGTGGACTACATTAAGTGTAGGGAGGACGAAAATGACCTAAATGTTCATCCAATGACACAAAACACCTATTGGATGTACAAGATTGGTTAGAAACCCTAATTGGACAAGTATAAGCTTAGGGAGGATGAAAATGACCTAAATGTTCATCCAATGACACAAAACACCTATTGGATGCACAATATTGGTTAAAAACCCTAATTGGAAAAGATTAAGTGTAGGGAGGACGAAAATGACCTAAATGTTTATCCAATGACACAAACACACCTATTGGATGCACAAGATTGGTTAGAAACCCTAATTGGACAAGCATAAGCCTAGGGAGGATGAAAATGACCTAAATGTTCATCCAATGACACAAAACACACCTATTGGATGCACAAGATTGGTTAGAAACCCTAATTGGACAAGCATAAGCCTAGGGAGGATGAAAATGACCTAAATGTTCATCCAATGACACAAAACACCTATTGGATGCACAATATTGGTTAAAAACCCTAATTGGAAAAGATTAAGTGTAGGGAGGACGAAAATGACCTAAATGTTTATCCAATGACACAAACACACCTATTGGATGCACAAGATTGGTTAGAAACCCTAATTGGACAAGAATAAGCCTAGGGAGGTAAACAATGACCTAATTGTTCATCTAATGACACAAACACAACTATTGGATGCACAAGATTGGTTAGAAACCCTAATTGGACAAGCATAAGCCTAGGGAGGATGAAAATGACCTAAATGTTCATCCAATGACACAAAACACACCTATTGGATGCACAAGATTGGTTAGAAACCCTAATTGGACAAGAATAAGCCTAGGGAGGTAAACAACGTCCTAATTGTTCATCCAATGACACAGACACAACTATTGGACGCACATGTTTGGTTAGAAACCCTAATTGGACAAGAATAAGCCTAGGGAGGTCGAAAATGACCTAATTGTTCATTCAATGACACAAAAACACCTAATGGATGCACAAGATTGGTTAAAAACCTTAATTGGACTACATGAAATGTAGGGAGGACGAAAATGACCTAAATGTTGATCCAATTACACAAAACACCTGTTGGATGCACAAGATTGGTTAAAAATCCTAATTGGACAAGAATTAGCCTAGGGAGGACGAAAATGACCTAATTGTTCATCCAATGACACAAACACACCTATTGGATGCACAAGATTGGTTAGAAACCCTAATTGGACAAGCATAAGCCTAGGGAGGTAAACAATGACCTAATTGTTCATCCAATGACACAGACACAACTATTGGATGCACATGTTTGGTTAGAAACCCTAATTGGACAAGAATAAGCCTAGGGAGGTCGAAAATGACCTAATTGTTCATTCAATGACACAAAAACACCTAGTGGATGCACAAGATTGGTTAAAAACCTTTATTGGACTACATGAAGTGTAGGGAGGACGAAAATGACCTAAATGTTCATCCAATGACACAAAACACCTATTGGATGCACAAGATTGGTTAAAAACCCTAATTGGACAAGAATTAGCCTAGGGAGGTCGAAAATGACCTAATTGTTCATCCAATTACACAAACACAACTATTGGATGCACAAGATTGGTTAGAAACCCTAATTGGACAAGCATAAGCGTAGGGAGGATCAAAATGAGTTAAATGTTCATCCAATGACACAAAACACCTATTGGATGCACAAGATTGGTTAAAAACCCTAAGTGGACTACATTAAGCGTAGGGAGGACGAAAATGACCTAAATGTTCATCCAATGACACAAAACACACCTATTGGATGCACAAGATTGGTTAGAAACCCTAATTGGACAAGAATAAGCCTAGGGAGGTAAACAACGACCTAATTGTTCATCCAATGACACAGACACAACTATTGGACGCACATGTTTGGTTAGAAACCCTAATTGGACAAGAATAAGCCTAGGGAGGTCGAAAATGACCTAATTGTTCATTCAATGACACAAAAACACCTAATGGATGCACAAGATTGGTTAAAAACCTTAATTGGACTACATGAAATGTAGGGAGGACGAAAATGACCTAAATGTTGATCCAATGACACAAAACACCTGTTGGATGCACAAGATTGGTTAAAAATCCTAAATGGACAAGAATTAGCCTAGGGAGGACGAAAATGACCTAATTGTTCATCCAATGACACAAACACACCTATTGGATGCACAAGAATGGTTAGAAACCCTAATTGGACAAGAATAAGCCTAGGGAGGTAAACAATGACCTAATTGTTCATCCAATGACACAGACACAACTATTGGATGCACATGTTTGGTTAGAAACCCTAATTGGACAAGAATAAGCCTAGGGAGGTCGAAAATCACCTAATTGTTCATTCAATGACACAAAAACACCTAATGGATGCACAAGATTGGTTAAAAACCTTAATTGGACTACATGAAATGTAGGGAGGACGAAAATGACCTAAATGTTGATCCAATGACACAAAACACCTGTTGGATGCACAAGATTGGTTAAAAATCCTAAATGGACAAGAATTAGCCTAGGGAGGACGAAAATGACCTAATTGTTCATCCAATGACACAAACACACCTATTGGATGCACAAGAATGGTTAGAAACCCTAATTGGACAAGAATAAGCCTAGGGAGGTAAACAATGACCTAATTGTTCATCCAATGACACAGACACAACTATTGGATGCACATGTTTGGTTAGAAACCCTAATTGGACAAGAATAAGCCTAGGGAGGTCGAAAATGACCTAATTGTTCATTCAATGACACAAAAACACCTAATGGATGCACAAGATTGGTTAAAAACCTTAATTGGAATACATCAAGTGTAGGGAGGACGAAAATGACCTAAATGTTCATCCAATGACACAAAACACCTATTGGATGCACAAGATTGGTTAAAAACCCTAATTGGACAAGAATTAGCCTAGGGAGGTCGAAAATGACCTAATTGTTCATCCAATTACACAAACACAACTATTGGATGCACAAGATTGGTTAGAAACCCTAATTGGACAAGCATAAGCGTAGGGAGGATCAAAATGAGTTAAATGTTCATCCAATGACACAAAACACCTATTGGATGCACAAGATTGGTTAGAAACCCTAATTGGACAAGCATAAGCCTAGGGAGGATGAAAATGACCTAAATGTTCATCCAATGACACAAAACACCTATTGGATGCACAATATTGGTTAAAAACCCTAATTGGACAAGATTAAGCCTAGGGAGGTAAACAATGACCTAATTGTTCATCCAATGACACAGACACAACTATTGGATGCACATGTTTGGTTAGAAACCCTAATTGGACAAGAATAAGCCTAGGGAGGTCGAAAATGACCTAATTGTTCATTCAATGACACAAAAACACCTAATGGATGCACAAGATTGGTTAAAAACCTTAATTGGACTACATGAAGTGTTGGGAGGACGAAAATGACCTAAATGTTCATCCAATGACACAAAAACACCTAATGGATGCACAAGATTGGTTAAAAACCCTAATTGGACTACATTAAGTGTAGGGAGGACAAAAATGACATAAATGTTCATCCAATGACACAAAAACACCTTATGGATGCACAAGATTGCTTAAAAACTCTAATTGGATAAGATTAAGTGTAGGGAGGACGAAAATGACCTAAATGTTCATCCAATGACATAAAACACCTATTCGATGCGTAAGATTGGTTAGAAACCCTAATTTGACAAGAATAAGTTTAGGGAGGACGGAAATGACCTAATTGTTCATCCAATGACACAAAACACCTATTGGTGCACAAGATTGGTTAAAAACCCAAATTGGGCAAGAATTAGCCTAGGGAGGACGAAAATGACCTAAATGTTCATCCAATGACACAAAAACACCTATTGGATGCACAAGATTGGTTAGAAAGCCTAATTGGACAAGAATAAGCCTAGGGAGGTAAACAATGACCTAATTGTTCATCCAATGACACAGACACAACTATTGGATGCACAAGATTGGTTAAAAACCCTAATTGGACAAGATTAAGTGTAGGTAGGACGAAAATGACCTAAATGTTCATCCAATGACACAAAAACACCTAATGGATGCACAAGATTGGTTAAAAACCCAAAGTGGACTACATTAAGTGTAGGGAGGACGAAAATGACCTAAATGTTCATCCAATGACACAAAACAACTATTGGATGCACAAGATTGGTTAGAAACCCTAATTGGACAAGCATAAGCCTAGGGAGGATGAAAATGACCTAAATGTTCATCCAATGACACAAAACACACCTATTGGATGCACAAGATTGGTTAGAAACCCTAATTGGACTAGAATAAGCCTAGGGAGGTAAACAACGACCTAATTGTTCATCCAATGACACAGATACAACTATTGGACGCACATGTTTGGTTAGAAACCCTAATTGGACAAGACTAAGCCTAGGGAGGTCGAAAATGACCTAATTGTTCATTCAATGACACAAAAACACCTAATGGATGCACAAGATTGGTTAAAAACCTTAATTGGACTACATGAAATGTAGGGAGGACGAAAATGACCTAAATGTTGATCCAATGACACAAAACACCTGTTGGATGCACAAGATTGGTTAAAAATCCTAATTGGACAAGAATTAGCCTAGGGAGGACGAAAATGACCTAATTGTTCATCCAATGACATAAAACACCTATTCGATGCGTAAGATTGGTTAGAAACCCTAATTTGACAAGATTAAGTTTAGGGAGGACGGAAATGACCTAATTGTTCATCCAATGACACAAAACACCTATTGGTGCACAAGATTGGTTAAAAACCCAAATTGGGCAAGAATTAGCCTAGGGAGGACGAAAATGACCTAAATGTTCATCCAATGACACAAAAACACCAATTGGATGCACAAGATTGGTTAGAAAGCCTAATTGGACAAGAATAAGCCTAGGGAGGTAAACAATGACCTAATTGTTCATCCAATGACACAGACACAACTATTGGATGCACAAGATTGGTTAAAAACCCTAATTGGAAAAGATTAAGTGTAGGGAGGACGAAAATGACCTAAATGTTTATCCAATGACACAAACACACCTATTGGATGCACAAGATTGGTTAGAAACCCTAATTGGAAAAGAATAAACCTAGGGAGGTAAACAATGACCTAATTGTTCATCTAATGACACAGACACAACTATTGGATGCACAAGATTGGTTAGAAACCCTAATTGGACAAGCATAAGCCTAGGGAGGATGAAAATGACCTAAATGTTCATCCAATGACACAAAACACACCTATTGGATGCACAAGATTGGTTAGAAACCCTAATTGGACAAGAATAAGCCTAGGGAGGTAAACAACGACCTAATTGTTCATCCAATGACACAGACACAACTATTGGACGCACATGTTTGGTTAGAAACCCTAATTGGACAAGACTAAGCCTAGGGAGGTCGAAAATGACCTAATTGTTCATTCAATGACACAAAAACACCTAATGGATGCACAAGATTGGTTAAAAACCTTAATTGGACTACATGAAATGTAGGGAGGACGAAAATGACCTAAATGTTGATCCAATGACACAAAACACCTGTTGGATGCACAAGATTGGTTAAAAATCCTAATTGGACAAGAATTAGCCTAGGGTGGACGAAAATGACCTAATTGTTCATCCAATGACACAAACACACCTATTGGACGCACAAGATTGGTTAGAAACCCTAATTGGACAAGCATAAGCCTAGGGAGGATGAAAATGACCTAAATGTTCATCCAATGACACCAAACACACCTATTGGATGCACAAGATTGGTTAGAAACCCTAATTGGACAAGCATAAGCCTAGGGAGGATGAAAATGACCTAAATGTTCATCCAATGACACAAAACATACCTATTGTATGCACAAGATTTGTTAGAAACCCTAATTGGACAAGAATAAGCCTAGGGAGGTAAACAATGATCTAATTATTCATCCAATGACACAGACACAACTATTGGATGCACATGTTTGGTTAGAAACCCTAATTGGACAAGAATAAGCCTAGGGAGGTCGAAAATGACCTAATTGTTCATTCAATGACACAAAAACACCTAATGGATGCACAAGATTGGTTAAAAACCTTAATTGGACAAGCATTAGCCTAGGGAGGACGAAAATGACCTAATTGTTCATCCAATGACACAGACACAACTATTGGATGCACAAGATTGGTTAGAAACCCTAATTGGACAAGCATAAGCCTAGGGAGGATGAAAATGACCTAAATGTTCATCCAATGACTCAAAAACACCTAATGGATGCACAAGATTGGTTAAAAACCCTAATTGGACTACATTAAGTGTAGGGAGGACAAAAATGACATAAATGTTCATCCAATGACACAAAAACACCTTATGGATGCACAAGATTGGTTAAAAACCCTAATTGGACAAGATTAAGTGTAGGGAGGACGAAAATGACCTAAATGTTCATCCAATGACATAAAACACCTATTCGATGCGTAAGATTGGTTAGAAACCCTAATTTGACAAGATTAAGTTTAGGGAGGACGGAAATGACCTAATTGTTCATCCAATGACACAAAACACCTATTGGTGCACAAGATTGGTTAAAAACCCAAATTGGGCAAGAATTAGCCTAGGGAGGACGAAAATGACCTAAATGTTCATCCAATGACACAGAAACACCTATTGGATGCACAAGATTGGTTAGAAAGCCTAATTGGACAAGAATAAGCCTAGGGAGGTAAACAATGACCTAATTGTTCATCCAATGACACAGACACAACTATTGGATGCACAAGATTGGTTAAAAACCCTTATTGGACAAGATTAAGTGTAGGTAGGACGAAAATGACCTAAATGTTCATCCAATGACACAAAAACACCTAATGGATGCACAAGATTGGTTAAAAACCCAAAGTGGACTACATTAAGTGTAGGGAGGACGAAAATGACCTAAATGTTCATCCAATGACACAAAACACCTATTGGATGCACAAGATTGGTTAGAAACCCTAATTGGACAAGCATAAGCCTAGGGAGGATGAAAATGACCTAAATGTTCATCCAATGACACAAAACACCTATTGGATGCACAATATTGGTTAAAAACCCTAATTGGACAAGATTAAGCCTAGGGAGGTAAACAATGACCTAATTGTTCATCCAATGACACAGACACAACTATTGGATGCACATGTTTGGTTAGAAACCCTAATTGGACAAGAATAAGCCTAGGGAGGTCGAAAATGACCTAATTGTTCATTCAATGACACAAAAACACCTAATGGATGCACAAGATTGGTTAAAAACCTTAATTGGACTACATGAAGTGTTGGGAGGACGAAAATGACCTAAATGTTCATCCAATGACACAAAACACCTATTGGATGCACAAGATTGGTTAAAAACCCTAATTGGACAAGAATTAGCCTAGGGAGGTCGAAAATGACCTAATTGTTCATCCAATTACACAAACACAACTATTGGATGCACAAGATTGGTTAGAAACCCTAATTGGACAAGCATAAGCGTAGGGAGGATCAAAATGAGTTAAATGTCTATCCAATGACCCATAACACCTATTGGATGCACAAGATTGGTTAAAAACCCTAAGTGGACTACATTAAGTGTAGGGAGGACGAAAATGACCTAAATGTTCATCCAATGACACAAAACACCTATTGGATGCACATGATTGGTTAGAAACCCTAATTGGACAAGCATAAGCTTAGGGAGGATGAAAATGACCTAAATATTCATCCAATGACACAAAACACCTATTGGATGCACAATATTGGTTAAAAACCCTAATTGGAAAAGATTAAGTGTAGGGAGGACGAAAATGACCTAAATGTTTATCCAATGACACAAACACACCTATTGGATGCACAAGATTGGTTAGAAACCCTAATTGGACAAGAATAAGCCTAGGGAGGTAAACAATGACCTAATTGTTCATCTAATGACACAGACACAACTATTGGATGCACAAGATTGGTTAGAAACCCTAATTGGACAAGCATAAGCCTAGGGAGGATGAAAATGACCTAAATGTTCATCCAATGACACAAAACACACCTATTGGATGCACAAGATTGGTTAGAAACCCTAATTGGACAAGAATAAGCCTAGGGAGGTAAACAACGACCTAATTGTTCATCCAATGACACAGACACAACTATTGGACGCACATGTTTGGTTAGAAACCCTAATTGGACAAGAATAAGCCTAGGGAGGTCGAAAATGACCTAATTGTTCATTCAATGACACAAAAACACCTAATGGATGCACAAGATTGGTTAAAAACCTTAATTGGACTACATGAAATGTAGGGAGGACGAAAATGACATAAATGTTGATCCAATGACACAAAACACCTGTTGGATGCACAAGATTGGTTAAAAATCCTAATTGGACAAGAATTAGCCTAGGGAGGACGAAAATGACCTAATTGTTCATCCAATGACACAAAACACACCTATTGGATGCACAAGAATGGTTAGAAACCCTAATTGGACAAGAATAAGCCTAGGGAGGTAAACAATGACCTAATTGTTCATCCAATGACACAGACACAACTATTGGATGCACATGTTTGGTTAGAAACCCTAATTGGACAAGAATAAGCCTAGGGAGGTCGAAAATGACCTAATTGTTCATTCAATGACACAAAAACACCTAATGGATGCACAAGATTGGTTAAAAACCTTAATTGGAATACATCAAGTGTAGGGAGGACGAAAATGACCTAAATGTTCATCCAATGACACAAAACACCTATTGGATGCACAAGATTGGTTAAAAACCCTAATTGGACAAGAATTAGCCTAGGGAGGTCGAAAATGACCTAATTGTTCATCCAATTACACAAACACAACTATTGGATGCACAAGATTGGTTAGAAACCCTAATTGGACAAGCATAAGCGTAGGGAGGATCAAAATGAGTTAAATGTTCATCCAATGACACAAAACACCTATTGGATGCACAAGATTGGTTAAAAACCCTAAGTGGACTACATTAAGCGTAGGGAGGACGAAAATGACCTAAATGTTCATCCAATGACACAAAACACACCTATTGGATGCACAAGATTGGTTAGAAACCCTAATTGGACAAGAATAAGCCTAGGGAGGTAAACAACGACCTAATTGTTCATCCAATGACACAGACACAACTATTGGACGCACATGTTTGGTTAGAAACCCTAATTGGACAAGAATAAGCCTAGGGAGGTCGAAAATGACCTAATTGTTCATTCAATGACACAAAAACACCTAATGGATGCACAAGATTGGTTAAAAACCTTAATTGGACTACATGAAATGTAGGGAGGACGAAAATGACCTAAATGTTGATCCAATGACACAAAACACCTGTTGGATGCACAAGATTGGTTAAAAATCCTAATTGGACAAGAATTAGCCTAGGGAGGACGAAAATGACCTAATTGTTCATCCAATGACACAAACACACCTATTGGATGCACAAGATTGGTTAGAAACCCTAATTGGACAAGAATAAGCCTAGGGAGGTAAACAATGACCTAATTGTTCATCCAATGACACAGACACAACTATTGGATGCACATGTTTGGTTAGAAACCCTAATTGGACAAGAATAAGACTAGGGAGGTCGAAAATGACCTAATTGTTCATTCAATGACACAAAAACACCTAATGGATGCACAAGATTGGTTAAAAACCTTAATTGGACTACATGAAATGTAGGGAGGACGAAAATGACCTAAATGTTGATCCAATGACACAAAACACCTGTTGGATGCACAAGATTGGTTAAAAATCCTAATTGGACAAGAATTAGCCTAGGGAGGACGAAAATGACCTAATTGTTCATCCAATGACACAAACACACCTATTGGATGCACAAGATTGGTTAGAAACCCTAATTGGACAAGAATAAGCCTAGGGAGGTAAACAATGACCTAATTGTTCATCCAATGACACAGACACAACTATTGGATGCACATGTTTGGTTAGAAACCCTAATTGGACAAGAATAAGCCTAGGGAGGTCGAAAATGACCTAATTGTTCATTCAATGACACAAAAACACCTAATGGATGCACAAGATTGGTTAAAAACCTTAATTGGACTACATGAAGTGTAGGGAGGAAGAAAATGACCTAAATGTTCATCCAATGACACAAAACACCTATTGGATGCACAAGATTGGTTAAAAACCCTAATTGGACAAGAATTAGCCTAGGGAGGTCGAAAATGACCTAATTGTTCATCCAATTACACAAACACAACTATTGGATGCACAAGATTGGTTAAAAACCCTAATTGGACAAGCATAAGCGTAGGGAGGATCAAAATTAGTTAAATGTTCATCCAATGACACAAAACACCTATTGGATGCACAAGATTGGTTAGAAACCCTAATTGGACAAGAATAAGCCTAGGGAGGTAAACAATGAGCTAATTGTTCATCTAATGACACAGACACAACTATTGGATGCACAAGATTGGTTAGAAACCCTAATTGGACAAGCATAAGCTTAGGGAGGATGAAAATGACCTAAATGTTCATCCAATGACACAAAACACCTATTGGATGCACAATATTGGTTAAAAACCCTAATTGGAAAAGATTAAGTGTAGGGAGGACGAAAATGACCTAAATGTTTATCCAATGACACAAACACACCTATTGGATGCACAAGATTGGTTAGAAACCCTAATTGGACAAGCATAAGCCTAGGGAGGATGAAAATGACCTAAATGTTCATCCAATGACACAAAACACACCTATTGGATGCACAAGATTGGTTAGAAACCCTAATTGGACAAGCATAAGCCTAGGGAGGATGAAAATGACCTAAATGTTCATCCAATGACACAAAACACCTATTGGATGCACAATATTGGTTAAAAACCCTAATTGGACAAGATTAAGTGTAGGGAGGACGAAAATGACCTAAATGTTTATCCAATGACACAAACACACCTATTGGATGCACAAGATTGGTTAGAAACCCTAATTGGACAAGAATAAGCCTAGGGAGGTAAACAATGACCTTATTGTTCATGTAATGACACAGACACAACTATTGGATGCACAAGATTGGTTAGAAACCCTAATTGGACAAGCATAAGCCTAGGGAGGATGAAAATGACCTAAATGTTCATCCAATGACACAAAACACACCTATTGGATGCACAAGATTGGTTAGAAACCCTAATTGGACAAGAATAAGCCTAGGGAGGTAAACATTGACCTAATTGTTCATCCAATGACACAGACACAACTATTGGAGGACGAAAATGACCTAAATGTTCCTCCAATGACACAAAAACACCTAATCGATGCACAAGATTGGTTAAAAACCCTAATTGGACAAGAATTAGGCTAGGGAGGACGAAAATGACCTAAATGTTCATCCAACGACACAAAAACACCTAATGGATGCACAAGATTGGTTAAAAGCCCTAATTGGACTACATTAAGTGTAGGGAGGAAAAAAATGACATAAATGTTCTTCCAATGACACAAAAACACGTTATGGATGCACAAGACTGGTTAAAAACCCTAATTGGACAAGATTAAGTGTAGGGAGGACGAAAATGACCTAAATGTTCATCCAATGACACAAAACACTTATTCGATGCACAAGATTGGTTAGAAACCATAATTTGAAATGATTAAGTTTAGGGAAGACGAAAATGACCTAAATGTTCATCCAAAGCCACAAAAACACCTAATGGATGCACAAGATTGGTTAAAAACCCTAATTGGACAAGATTAAGTGTAGGGAGGACGAAAATGACCCAAATGTTCATCCAATGACACAAGACACCTATTTGATGTACAAGATTGGTTAAAAACCCTAATTGGACAAGAATTAGCCTAGGGAGGACGCAAATGACCTAAATGTTCATCCAATGACACAAAAACACCTATTGGATGCACAAGATTGGTTAGAAACCCTAATTGGACAAGATTTAGTGTAGGCAGGTCGAAAATGACATAAAAATCATCCAACGACACAAACACACCTATTGGATGCACAAGATTGGTTAAAAACCCTAATTGGACAAGAATTAGCCTAGGGAGGACGAAAATTACCTAAATGTTCATCCAATGACACAAAAACACCTAATGGATGCACAAGATTTGTTAAAAACCCTAATTGGACTACATGAAGTGTAGGAAGGACGAAAATGACCTAAATTTTCATCCAATGACACAAAAAACCTATTGGATGCACAAGATTGGTTAAAAACCCTAATTGGACAAGATTAAGTGTAGGGAGGACGAAAATGACCTAAATGTTCATCCAAAGATACAAAACACCTATTGGATGCAGAAGATTGGTTAAAAACCCTAATTGGACAAGAATTAGCCTAGGGAGGACGAAAATGACCTAATTGTTCATCTAATGATACAAAAATACCTATTGGATTCACAAGATTGGTTAGAAACCCTAATTGGACAAGATTAAGTGTAGGTAGGACGAAAATGACCTAAATGTTCATCCAATGACACAAAAACACCTAATGGATGCACAAGATTGGTTAAAAACCCAAAGTGGACTACATTAAGTGTAGGGAGGACGAAAATGACCTAAATGTTCATCCAATGACACAAAACACCTATTGGATGCACAAGATTGGTTAGAAACCCTAATTGGACAAGCATAAGCCTAGGGAGGATGAAAATGACCTAAATGTTCATCCAATGACACAAAACACCTATTGGATGGACAATATTGGTTAAAAACCCTAATTGGACAAGATTAAGTGTAGGGAGGACGAAAATGACCTAAATGTTTATCCAATGACACAAACACACCTATTGGATGCACAAGATTGGTTAGAAACCCTAATTGGACAAGAATAAGCCTAGGGAGGTAAACAATGACCTTATTGTTCATGTAATGACACAGACACAACTATTGGATGCACAAGATTGGTTAGAAACCCTAATTGGACAAGCATAAGCCTAGGGAGGATGAAAATGACCTAAATGTTCATCCAATGACACAAAACACACCTATTGGATGCACAAGATTGGTTAGAAACCCTAATTGGACAAGAATAAGCCTAGGGAGGTAAACATTGACCTAATTGTTCATCCAATGACACAGACACAACTATTGGAGGACGAAAATGACCTAAATGTTCCTCCAATGACACAAAAACACCTAATCGATGCACAAGATTGGTTAAAAACCCTAATTGGACAAGAATTAGGCTAGGGAGGACGAAAATGACCTAAATGTTCATCCAACGACACAAAAACACCTAATGGATGCACAAGATTGGTTAAAAGCCCTAATTGGACTACATTAAGTGTAGGGAGGACAAAAATGACATAAATGTTCTTCCAATGACACAAAAACACGTTATGGATGCACAAGACTGGTTAAAAACCCTAATTGGACAAGATTAAGTGTAGGGAGGACGAAAATGACCTAAATGTTCATCCAATGACACAAAACACTTATTCGATGCACAAGATTGGTTAGAAACCATAATTTGAAATGATTAAGTTTAGGGAAGACGAAAATGACCTAAATGTTCATCCAAAGACACAAAAACACCTAATGGATGCACAAGATTGGTTAAAAACCCTAATTGGACAAGATTAAGTGTAGGGAGGACGAAAATGACCCAAATGTTCATCCAATGACACAAGACACCTATTTGATGTACAAGATTGGTTAAAAACCCTAATTGGACAAGAATTAGCCTAGGGAGGACGCAAATGACCTAAATGTTCATCCAATGACACAAAAACACCTATTGGATGCACAAGATTGGTTAGAAACCCTAATTGGACAAGATTTAGTGTAGGCAGGTCGAAAATGACATAAAAATCATCCAACGACACAAACACACCTATTGGATGCACAAGATTGGTTAAAAACCCTAATTGGACAAGAATTAGCCTAGGGAGGACGAAAATTACCTAAATGTTCATCCAATGACACAAAAACACCTAATGGATGCACAAGATTTGTTAAAAACCCTAATTGGACTACATGAAGTGTAGGAAGGACGAAAATGACCTAAATTTTCATCCAATGACACAAAAAACCTATTGGATGCACAAGATTGGTTAAAAACCCTAATTGGACAAGATTAAGTGTAGGGAGGACGAAAATGACCTAAATGTTCATCCAAAGATACAAAACACCTATTGGATGCAGAAGATTAGTTAAAAACCCTAATTGGACAAGAATTAGCCTAGGGAGGACGAAAATGACCTAATTGTTCATCTAATGATACAAAAATACCTATTGGATTCACAAGATTGGTTAGAAACCCTAATTGGACAAGATTAAGTGTAGGTAGGACGAAAATGACCTAAATGTTCATCCAATGACACAAAAACACCTAATGGATGCACAAGATTGGTTAAAAACCCAAAGTGGACTACATTAAGTGTAGGGAGGACGAAAATGACCTAAATGTTCATCCAATGACACAAAACACCTATTGGATGCACAAGATTGGTTAGAAACCCTAATTGGACAAGCATAAGCCTAGGGAGGATGAAAATGACCTAAATGTTCATCCAATGACACAAAACACACCTATTGGATGCACAAGATTGGTTAGAAACCCTAATTGGACAAGAATAAGCCTAGGGAGGTAAACAACGACCTAATTGTTCATCCAATGACACAGATACAACTATTGGACGCACATGTTTGGTTAGAAACCCTAATTGGACAAGAATAAGCCTAGGGAGGTCAAAAATGACCTAATTGTTCATTCAATGACACAAAAACACCTAATGGATGCACAAGATTGGTTAAAAACCTTAATTGGACTACATGAAATGTAGGGAGGACGAAAATGACCTAAATGTTGATCCAATGACACAAAACACCTGTTGGATGCACAAGATTGGTTAAAAATCCTAATTGGACAAGAATTAGCCTAGGGAGGACGAAAATGACCTAATTGTTCATCCAATGACACAACCACACCTATTGGATGCACAAGATTGGTTAGAAACCCTAATTGGACAAGAATAAGCCTAGGGAGGTAAACAATGACCTAATTGTTCATCCAATGACACAGACACAACTATTGGATGCACATGTTTGGTTAGAAACCCTAATTGGACAAGAATAAGCCTAGGGAGGTCAAAATGACCTAATTGTTCATTCAATGACACAAAAACACCTAATGGATGCACAAGATTGGTTAAAAACCTTTATTGGACTACATGAAGTGTAGGGACGACGAAAATGACCTAAATGTTCATCCAATGACACAAAACACCTATTGGATGCACAAGATTGGTTAAAAACCCTAACTGGACAAGAATTAGCCTAGGGAGGTCGAAAATGACCTAATTGTTCATCCAATTACACAAACACAACTATTGGATGCACAAGATTGGTTAGAAACCCTAATTGGACAAGCATAAGCGTAGGGAGGATCAAAATGAGTTAAATGTTCATCCAATGAAACAAAACACCTATTGGATGCACAAGATTGGTTAGAAACCCTAATTGGACAAGCATAAGCCTAGGGAGGATGAAAATGACCTAAATGTTCATCCAATGACACAAAACACCTATTGGATGCACAATATTGGTTAAAAACCCTAATTGGACAAGATTAAGTGTAGGGAGGACGAAAATGACCTAAATGTTTATCCAATGACACAAACACACCTATTGGATGCACAAGATTGGTTAGAAACCCTAATTGGACAAGA
Organism: Cicer judaicum; assembly: GCA_037974835.1. NCBI lineage: Eukaryota > Viridiplantae > Streptophyta > Magnoliopsida > Fabales > Fabaceae > Cicer > Cicer judaicum. The sequence continues at coordinate 1,204,552 of JBBPBS010000604.1, read as the reverse complement.
ATAAGCCTAGGGAGGTAAACAATGACCTTATTGTTCATGTAATGACACAGACACAACTATTGGATGCACAAGATTGGTTAGAAACCCTAATTGGACAAGCATAAGCCTAGGGAGGATGAAAATGACCTAAATGTTCATCCAATGACACAAAACACACCTATTGGATGCACAAGATTGGTTAGAAACCCTAATTGGACAAGAATAAGCCTAGGGAGGTAAACATTGACCTAATTGTTCATCCAATGACACAGACACAACTATTGGAGGACGAAAATGACCTAAATGTTCCTCCAATGACACAAAAACACCTAATCGATGCACAAGATTGGTTAAAAACCCTAATTGGACAAGAATTAGGCTAGGGAGGACGAAAATGACCTAAATGTTCATCCAACGACACAAAAACACCTAATGGATGCACAAGATTGGTTAAAAGCCCTAATTGGACTACATTAAGTGTAGGGAGGACAAAAATGACATAAATGTTCTTCCAATGACACAAAAACACGTTATGGATGCACAAGACTGGTTAAAAACCCTAATTGGACAAGATTAAGTGTAGGGAGGAAGAAAATGACCTAAATGTTCATCCAATGACACAAAACACTTATTCGATGCACAAGATTGGTTAGAAACCCTAATTTGAAATGATTAAGTTTAGGGAAGACGAAAATGACCTAAATGTTCATCCAAAGACACAAAAACACCTAATGGATGCACAAGATTGGTTAAAAACCCTAATTGGACAAGATTAAGTGTAGGGAGGACGAAAATGACCCAAATGTTCATCCAATGACACAAGACACCTATTTGATGTACAAGATTGGTTAAAAACCCTAATTGGACAAGAATTAGCCTAGGGAGGACGCAAATGACCTAAATGTTCATCCAATGACACAAAAACACCTATTGGATGCACAAGATTGGTTAGAAACCCTAATTGGACAAGATTTAGTCTAGGCAGGTCGAAAATGACATAAAAATCATCCAACGACACAAACACACCTATTGGATGCACAAGATTGGTTAAAAACCCTAATTGGACAAGAATTAGCCTAGGGAGGACGAAAATTACCTAAATGTTCATCCAATGACACAAAAACACCTAATGGATGCACAAGATTTGTTAAAAACCCTAATTGGACTACATGAAGTGTAGGAAGGACGAAAATGACCTCAATTTTCATCCAATGACACAAAAAACCTATTGGATGCACAAGATTGGTTAAAAACCCTAATTGGACAAGATTAAGTGTAGGGAGGACGAAAATGACCTAAATGTTCATCCAAAGATACAAAACACCTATTGGATGCAGAAGATTGGTTAAAAACCCTAATTGGACAAGAATTAGCCTAGGGAGGACGAAAATGACCTAATTGTTCATCTAATGATACAAAAATACCTATTGGATTCACAAGATTGGTTAGAAACCCTAATTGGACAAGATTAAGTGTAGGGAGGACGCAAATGACCTAAATGTTCATCCAATGACACAAACACAACTATTGGATGCACAAGATTGGTTAGAAACCCTAATTGGACAAGAATAAGTCTAGGGAGGTCGAAAATGACCTAATTGTTCATCCAATGACACAAACACAACTATTGGATGCACAAGATCGGTTAGAAACCCTAATTGGACAAGATTAAGTTTAGGGAGGACGAAAATGACCTAATTGTTCATGCAATGACACAAAACACCTATTGGATGCACAAGATTGGTTAAAAACCCTAATTGGACAAGATTAAGTGTAGGGAGGACGAAAATGACCTAAATGTTCATCCAATGACACAAAACACCTATTGGATGCACAAGATTGGTTGAAAACCCTAATTGGACCTTAATTAGCCTAGGGAGGACGAAAATGACGTAATTGTTCATCTAATGATACAAAAGTACCTATTGGATTCACAAGATTGGTTAGAAACCCTAATTGGACAAGATTAAGTGTAGGGAGGACGAAAATGACCTAAATGTTCATCCAATGACACAAACACAACTATTGGATGCACAAGATTGGTTAGAAACCCTAATTGGACAAGAATAAGTCTAGGGAGGTCGAAAATGACCTAATTGTTCATCCAATGACACAAACACAACTATTGGATGCACAAGATTGGTTAGAAACCCTAATTGGACAAGATTAAGTTTAGGGAGGACGAAAATGACCTAATTGTTCATGCAATGAAACAAAACACCTATTGGATGCACAAGATTGGTTAAAAACCCTAATTGGACAAGATTAAGTGTAGGGAGGACGAAAATGACCTAAATGTTCATCCAATGACACAAAACACCTATTGGATGCACAAGATTGGTTAAAAACCATAATTGGACAAGAATTAGCCTAGGGAGGACGAAAATGACCTAAATGTTCATCCAATGACACAAAACACCTGTTGGATGCACAAGATTGGTTAAAAATCCTAATTGGACAAGAATTAGCCTAGGGAGGACGAAAATGACCTAATTGTTCATCCAATGACACAAACACACCTATTGGATGCACAAGATTGGTTAGAAACCCTAATTGGACAAGAATAAGCCTAGGGAGGTAAACAATGACCTAATTGTTCATCCAATGACACAGACACAACTATTGGATGCACATGTTTGGTTAGAAACCCTAATTGGACAAGAATAAGCATAGGGAGGTAGAAAATGACCTAATTGTTCATTCAATGACACAAAAACACCTAATGGATGCACAAGATTGGTTAAAAACCTTAATTGGACTACATGAAATGTAGGGAGGACGAAAATGACCTAAATGTTCATCCAATGACACAAAACACCTATTGGATGCACAAGATTGGTTAAAAACCCTAATTGGACAAGAATTAGCCTAGGGAGGTCGAAAATGACCTAATTGTTCATCCAATTACACAAACACAACTATTGGATGCACAAGATTGGTTAGAAACCCTAATTGGACAAGCATAAGCGTAGGGAGGATCAAAATGAGTTAAATGTTCATCCAATGACACAAAACACCTATTGGATGCACAACATTGGTTAAAAACCCTAAGTGGACTACATTAAGTGTAGGGAGGACGAAAATGACCTAAATGTTCATCCAATGACACAAAACACCTACGGAGGTAAACAATGACCTAATTGTTCATCTAATGACACAGACACAACTATTGGATGCACAAGATTGGTTAGAAACCCTAATTGGACAAGCATAAGCCTAGAGAGGATGAAAATGACCTAAATGTTCATCCAATGACACAAAACACACCTATTGGATGCACAAGATTGGTTAGAAACCCTAATTGGACAAGAATAAGCCTAGGGAGGTAAACAACGACCTAATTGTTCATCCAATGACACAGACACAACTATTGCACGCACATGTTTGGTTAGAAACCCTAATTGGACAAGAATAAGCCGAGGGAGGTCGAAAATGACCTAATTGTTCATTCAATGACACAAAAACACCTAATGGATGCACAGGATTGGTTAAAAACCTTTATTGGACTACATGAAATGTAGGGAGGACGAAAATGACCTAAATGTTCATCCAATGACACAAAACACCTGTTGGATGCACAAGATTGGTTAAAAATCCTAATTGGACAAGAATTAGCCTAGGGAGGACGAAAATGACCTAATTGTTCATCCAATGACACAAACACACCTATTGGATGCACAAGATTGGTTAGAAACCCTAATTGGACAAGAATAAGCCTAGGGAGGTAAACAATGACCTAATTGTTCATCCAATGACACAGACACAACTATTGGATGCACATGTTTGGTTAGAAACCCTAATTGGACAAGAATAAGCCTAGGGAGGTCGAAAATGACCTAATTGTTCATTCAATGACACAAAAACAACTAATGGATGCACAAGATTGGTTAAAAACCTTAATTGGACTACATGAAGTGTAGGGAGGACGAAAATGACCTAAATGTTCATCCAATGACACAAAACACCTATTGGATGCACAAGATTGGTTAAAAACCCTAATTGGACAAGAATTAGCCTAGGGAGGTCGAAAATGACCTAATTGTTTATCCAATTACACAAACACAACTATTGGATGCACAAGATTGGTTAGAAACCCTAATTGGAGAAGCATAAGCGTAGGGAGGATCAAAATGAGTTAAATGTTCATCCAATGACACAAAACACCTATTGGATGCACAAGATTGGTTAAAAACCCTAATTGGACAAGAATTAGCCTAGGGAGGTCGAAAATGACCTAATTGTTCATCCAATTACACAAACACAACTATTGGATGCACAAGATTGGATAGAAACCCTAATTGGACAAGCATAAGCGTAGGGAGGATCAAAATGAGTTAAATGTTCATCCAATGACACAAAACACCTATTGGATGCACAAGATTGGTTAAAAACCCTAAGTGGACTACATTAAGTGTAGGGAGGACGAAAATGACCTAAATGTTCATCCAATGACACAAAACACCTATTGGATGCACAAGATTGGTTAGAAACCCTAATTGGACAAGCATAAGCCTAGGGAGGATGAAAATGACCTAAATGTTCATCCAATGACACAAAACACCTATTGGATGCACAATATTGGTTAAAAACCCTAATTGGAAAAGATTAAGTGTAGGGAGGACGAAAATGACCTAAATGTTTATCCAATGACACAAACACACCTATTGGATGCACAAGATTGGTTAGAAACCCTAATTGGACAAGAATAAGCCTAGGGAGGTAAACAATGACCTAATTGTTCATCTAATGACACAAACACAACTATTGGATGCACAAGATTGGTTAGAAACCCTAATTGGACAAGCATAAGCCTAGGGAGGATGAAAATGACCTAAATGTTCATCCAATGACACAAAACACACCTATTGGATGCACAAGATTGGTTAGAAACCCTAATTGGACAAGAATAAGCCTAGGGAGGTAAACAACGTCCTAATTGTTCATCCAATGACACAGACACAACTATTGGACGCACATGTTTGGTTAGAAACCCTAATTGGACAAGAATAAGCCTAGGGAGGTCGAAAATGACCTAATTGTTCATTCAATGACACAAAAACACCTAATGGATGCACAAGATTGGTTAAAAACCTTAATTGGACTACATGAAATGTAGGGAGGACGAAAATGACCTAAATGTTGATCCAATAACACAAAACACCTGTTGGATGCACAAGATTGGTTAAAAATCCTAATTGGACAAGAATTAGCCTAGGGAGGACGAAAATGACCTAATTGTTCATCCAATGACACAAACACACCTATTGGATGCACAAGATTGGTTAGAAACCCTAATAGGACAAGAATAAGCCTAGGGAGGTAAACAATGACCTAATTGTTCATCCAATGACACAGACACAACTATTGGATGCACATGTTTGGTTAGAAACCCTAATTGGACAAGAATAAGCCTAGGGAGGTCGAAAATGACCTAATTGTTCATTCAATGACACAAAAACACCTAATGGATGCACAAGATTGGTTAAAAACCTTAATTGGACTACATGAAGTGTAGGGAGGACGAAAATGACCTAAATGTTCATCCAATGACACAAAACACCTATTGGATGCACAAGATTGGTTAAAAACCCTAATTGGACAAGAATTAGCCTAGGGAGGTCGAAAATGACCTAATTGTTCATTCAATGACACAAAAACACCTAATGGATGCACAAGATTGGTTAAAATCCTTAATTGGACTACATGAAGTGTAGGGAGGACGAAAATGACCTAAATGTTCATCCAATGACACAAAACACCTATTGGATGCACAAGATTGGTTAAAAACCCTAATTGGACAAGAATTAGCCTAGGGAGGTCGAAAATGACCTAATTGTTCATCCAATTACACAAACACAACTATTGGATGCACAAGATAGGTTAGAAACCCTAATTGGACAAGCATAAGCGTAGGGAGGATCAAAATGAGTTAAATGTTCATCCAATGACACAAAACACCTATTGGATGCACAAGATTGGTTAAAAACCCTAAGTGGACTACATTAAGTGTAGGGAGGACGAAAATGACCTAAATGTTCACCCAATGACACAAAACACCTATTGGATGCACAAGATTGGTTAGAAACCCTAATTGGACAAGCATAAGCTTAGGGAGGATGAAAATGACTTAAATGTTCATCCAATGACACAAAACACCTATTGGATGCACAGTATTGGTTAAAAACCCTAATTGGAAAAGATTAAGTGTAGGGAGGACGAAAATGACCTAAATGTTTATCCAATGACACAAACACACCTATTGGATGCACAAGATTGGTTAGAAACTCTAATTGGACAAGAATAAGCCTAGGGAGGTAAACAATGACCTAATTGTTCATCCAATGACACAGACACAACTATTGGATGCACATGTTTGGTTAGAAACCCTAATTGGACAAGAATAAGCCTAGGGAGGTCGAAAATGACCTAATTGTTCATCCAATTACACAAACACAACTATTGGATGCACAAGATTGGTTAGAAACCCTAATTGGAGAAGCATAAGCGTAGGGAGGATCAAAATGAGTTAAATGTTCATCCAATGACACAAAACACCTATTGGATGCACAAGATTGGTTAAAAACCCTAATTGGACAAGAATAAGCCTAGGGAGGTCGAAAATGACCTAATTGTTCATCCAATTACACAAACACAACTATTGGATGCACAAGATTGGTTAGAAACCCTAATTGGACAAGCATAAGCGTAGGGAGGATCAAAATGAGTTAAATGTTCATCCAATGACACAAAACACCTATTGGATGCACAAGATTGGTTAAAAACCCTAAGTGGACTACATTAAGTGTAGGGAGGATCAAAATGAGTTAAATGTTCATCCAATGACACAAAACACCTATTGGATGCACAAGATTGGTTAAAAACCCTAATTGGACAAGAATTAGCCTAGGGAGGTCGAAAATGACCTAATTGTTCATCTAATTACACAAACACAACTATTGGATGCACAAGATTGGTTAGAAACCCTAATTGGACAAGCATAAGCGTAGGGAGGATCAAAATGAGTTAAATGTTCATCCAATGACACAAAACACCTATTGGATGCACAAGATTGGTTAAAAACCCTAAGTGGACTACATTAAGTGTAGGGAGGACGAAAATGACCTAAATGTTCATCCAATGACACAAAACACCTATTGGATGCACAAGATTGGTTAGAAACCCTAATTGGACAAGCATAAGCTAAGGGAGGATGAAAATGACCTAAATGTTCATCCAATGACACAAAACACCTATTGGATGCATAATATTGGTTAAAAACCCTAATTGGAAAAGATTAAGTGTAGGGAGGACGAAAATGACCTGAATGTTTATCCAATGACACAAACACACCTATTGGATGCACAAGATTGGTTAGAAACCCTAATTGGAAAAGCATAAGCCTAGGGAGGATGAAAATGACCTAAATGTTCATCCAATGACAGAAAACACACCTATTGGATGCACAAGATTGGTTAGAAACCCTAATTGGACAAGAATAAGCCTAGGGAGGTAAACAACGACCTAATTGTTCATCCAATGACACAGACACAACTATTGGACGCACATGTTTGGTTAGAAACCCTAATTGGACAAGAATAAGCCTACGGAGGTCGAAAATGACCTAATTGTTCATTCAATGACACAAAAACACCTAATGGATGCACAAGATTGGTTAAAAACCTTAATTGGACTACATGAAGTGTAGGGAGGACTAAAATGACCTAAATGTTCATCCAATGACACAAAACACCTATTGGATGCACAAGATTGGTTAAAAACCCTAATTGGACAAGAATTAGCCTAGGGAGGTCGAAAATGACCTAATTGTTCATCCAATTACACAAACACAACTATTGGATGCACAAGATTGGTTAGAAACCCTAATTGGAGAAGCATAATTGTAGGGAGGATCAAAATGAGTTAAATGTTCATCCAATGACACAAAACACCTATTGGATGCACAAGATTGGTTAAAAACCCTAAGTGGACTACATTAAGTGTAGGGAGGATCAAAATGAGTTAAATGTT
>JBBPBS010000604.1:1176163-1196535 GCA_037974835.1 Cicer judaicum | reverse complement strand
AGCCTAGGGAGGTAAACAATGACCTAATTGTTCATCTAATGACGCAGACACAACTATTGGATGCACAAGATTGGTTAGAAACCCTAATTGGACAAGCATAAGCCTAGGGAGGATCAAAATGACCTAAATGTTCATCCAATGACACAAAACACACCTATTGGATGCACAAGATTGGTTAGAAACCCTAATTGGACAAGAATAAGCCTAGGGAGGTAAACAATGACCTAATTGTTCATCCAATGACACAGACACAACTATTGGATGCACATGTTTGGTTAGAAACCCTAATTGGACAAGAATAAGCCTAGGGAGGTCGAAAATTACCTAATTGTTCATTCAATGACACAAAAACACCTAATGGATGCACAAGATTGGTTAAAAACCTTAATTGGACTACATGAAGTGTAGGGAGGACTAAAATGACCTAAATGTTCATCCAATGACACAAAACACCTATTGGATGCACAAGATTGGTTAAAAACCCTAATTGGACAAGAATTAGCCTAGGGAGGTCGAAAATGACCTAATTGTTCATCCAATTACACAAACACAACTATTGGATGCACAAGATTGGTTAGAAACCCTAATTGGAGAAGCATAATTGTAGGGAGGATCAAAATGAGTTAAATGTTCATCCAATGACACAAAACACCTATTGGATGCACAAGATTGGTTAAAAACCCTAAGTGGACTACATTAAGTGTAGGGAGGATCAAAATGAGTTAAATGTTTATCCAATGACACAAAACACCTATTGGATGCACAAGATTGGTTAAAAACCCTAATTGGACAAGAATTAGCCTAGGGAGGTAAACAATGACCTAATTGTTCATCTAATGACGCAGACACAACTATTGGATGCACAAGATTGGTTAGAAACCCTAATTGGACAAGCATAAGCCTAGGGAGGATCAAAATGACCTAAATGTTCATCCAATGACACAAAACACACCTATTGGATGCACAAGATTGGTTAGAAACCCTAATTGGACAAGAATAAGCCTAGGGAGGTAAACAATGACCTAATTGTTCATCCAATGACACAGACACAACTATTGGATGCACATGTTTGGTTAGAAACCCTAATTGGACAAGAATAAGCCTAGGGAGGTCGAAAATTACCTAATTGTTCATTCAATGACACAAAAACACCTAATGGATGCACAAGATTGGTTAAAAACCTTAATTGGACTACATGAAGTGTAGGGAGGACGAAAATGACCTAAATGTTCATCCAATGACACAAAGCACCTATTGGATGCACAAGATTGGTTAAAAACCCTAATTGGACAAGAATTAGCCTAGGGAGGTCGAAAATGACCTAATTGTTCATCCAATTACACAAACACCACTATTGTATGCACAAGATTGGTTAGAAACCCTAATTGGAGAAGCATAAGTGTAGGGAGGATCAAAATGAGTTAAATGTTCATCCAATGACACAAAACACCTATTGGATGCACAAGATTGGTTAAAAACCCTAATTGGACAAGAATTAGCCTAGGGAGGTCGAAAATGACCTAATTGTTCATCCAATTACACAATCACCACTATTGGATGCACAAGATTGGTTAGAAACCCTAATTGGACAAGCATAAGCGTAGGGAGGATCAAAATGAGTTAAATGTTCATCCAATGACACAAAACACCTATTGGATGCACAAGATTGGTTAAAAACCCTAAGTGGACTACATTAAGTGTAGGGAGGATCAAAATGAGTTAAATGTTCATCCAATGACACAAAACACCTATTGGATGCACAAGATTGGTTAAAAACCCTAATTGGACAAGAATTAGCCTAGGGAGGTCGAAAATGACCTAATTGTTCATCCAATTACACAAACACAACTATTGGATGCATAAGATTGGTTAGAAACCCTAATTGGACAAGCATAAGCGTAGGGAGGATCAAAATGAGTTAAATGTTCATCCAAAGACACAAAACACCTATTGGATGCACAAGATTGGTTAAAAACCCTAAGTGGACTACATTAGGTGTAGGGAGAACGAAAATGACCTAAATGTTCATCCAATGACACAAAACACCTATTGGATGTACAAGATTGGTTAGAAACCCTAATTGGACAAGTATAAGCTTAGGGAGGATGAAAATGACCTAAATGTTCATCCAATGACACAAAACACCTATTGGATGCACAATATTGGTTAAAAACCCTAATTGGAAAAGATTAAGTGTAGGGAGGACGAAAATGACCTAAATGTTTATCCAATGACACAAACACACCTATTGGATGCACAAGATTGGTTAGAAACCCTAATTGGACAAGCATAAGCCTAGGGAGGATGAAAATGACCTAAATGTTCATCCAATGACACAAAACACACCTATTGGATGCACAAGATTGGTTAGAAACCCTAATTGGACAAGCATAAGCCTAGGGAGGATGAAAATGACCTAAATGTTCATCCAATCTCACAAAACACACCTATTGGATGCACAAGATTGGTTAGAAACCGTAATTGGACAAGAATAAGCCTAGGGAGGTAAACAATGACCTAATTGTTCATCCAATGACACAGACACAACTATTGGATGCACATGTTTGGTTAGAAACCCTAATTGGACAAGAATAAGCCTAGGGAGGTAGAAAATGACCTAATTGTTCATTCAATGACACAAAAACACCTAATGGATGCACAAGATTGGTTAAAAACCTTAATTGGACTACATGAAGTGTAGGGAGGACGAAAATGACCTAAATGTTCATCCAATGACACAAAACACCTATTGGATGCACAAGATTGGTCAAAAACCCTAATTGGACAAGAATTAGCCTAGGGAGGTCGAAAATGACCTAATTGTTCATCCAATTACACAAACACAACTATTGGATGCACAAGATTGGTTAGAAACCCTAATTGGACAAGGATAAGCGTAGGGAGGATCAAAATGAGTTAAATGTTCATCCAAAGACACAAAACACCTATTGGATGCACAAGATTGGTTAAAAACCCTAAGTGGACTACATTAAGTGTAGGGAGGACGAAAATGACCTAAATGTTCATCCAATGACACAAAACACCTATTGGATGTACAAGATTGGTTAGAAACCCTAATTGGACAAGTATAAGCTTAGGGAGGATGAAAATGACCTAAATGTTCATCCAATGACACAAAACACCTATTGGATGCACAATATTGGTTAAAAACCCTAATTGGAAAAGATTAAGTGTAGGGAGGACGAAAATGACCTAAATGTTTATCCAATGACACAAACACACCTATTGGATGCACAAGATTGGTTAGAAACCCTAATTGGACAAGCATAAGCCTAGGGAGGATGAAAATGACCTAAATGTTCATCCAATGACACAAAACACACCTATTGGATGCACAAGATTGGTTAGAAACCCTAATTGGACAAGCATAAGCCTAAGGAGGATGAAAATGACCTAAATGTTCATCCAATCTCACAAAACACACCTATTGGATGCACAAGATTGGTTAGAAACCCTAATTGGACAAGAATAAGCCTAGGGAGGTAAACAATGACCTAATTGTTCATCCAATGACACAGACACAACTATTGGATGCACATGTTTGGTTAGAAACCCTAATTGGACAAGAATAAGCCTAGGGAGGTAGAAAATGACCTAATTGTTCATTCAATGACACAAAAACACCTAATGGATGCACAAGATTGGTTAAAAACCTTAATTGGACTACATGAAGTGTAGGGAGGACGAAAATGACCTAAATGTTCATCAATTGACACAAAACACCTATTGGATGCACAAGATTGGTTAAAAACCCTAATTGGACAAGAATTAGCCTAGGGAGGTCGAAAATGACCTAATTGTTCATCCAATTACACAAACACAACTATTGGATGCATAAGATTGGTTAGAAACCCTAATTGGACAAGCATAAGCGTAGGGAGGATCAAAATGAGTTAAATGTTCATCCAAAGACACAAAACACCTATTGGATGCACAAGATTGGTTAAAAACCCTAAGTGGACTACATTAAGTGTAGGGAGGACGAAAATGACCTAAATGTTCATCCAATGACACAAAACACCTATTGGATGTACAAGATTGGTTAGAAACCCTAATTGGACAAGTATAAGCTTAGGGAGGATGAAAATGACCTAAATGTTCATCCAATGACACAAAACACCTATTGGATGCACAATATTGGTTAAAAACCCTAATTGGAAAAGATTAAGTGTAGGGAGGACGAAAATGACCTAAATGTTTATCCAATGACACAAACACACCTATTGGATGCACAAGATTGGTTAGAAACCCTAATTGGACAAGCATAAGCCTAGGGAGGATGAAAATGACCTAAATGTTCATCCAATGACACAAAACACACCTATTGGATGCACAAGATTGGTTAGAAACCCTAATTGGACAAGCATAAGCCTAGGGAGGATGAAAATGACCTAAATGTTCATCCAATCTCACAAAACACACCTATTGGATGCACAAGATTGGTTAGAAACCCTAATTGGACAAGAATAAGCCTAGGGAGGTAAACAATGACCTAATTGTTCATCCAATGACATAGACACAACTATTGGATGCACATGTTTGGTTAGAAACCCTAATTGGACAAGAATAAGCCTAGGGAGGTCGAAAATGACCTAATTGTTCATTCAATGACACAAAAACACCTAATGGAAGCACAAGATTGGTTAAAAACCTTAATTGGACTACATGAAATGTAGGGAGGACGAAAATGACCTAAATGTTGATCCAATGACACAAAACACCTGTTGGATGCACAAGATTGGTTAAAAATCCTAATTGGACAAGAATTAGCCTAGGGAGGACGAAAATGACCTAATTGTTCATCCAATGACACAAACACACCTATTGGATGCACAAGATTGGTTAGAAACCCTAATTGGACAAGAATAAGCCTAAGGAGGTAAACAATGACCTAATTGTTCATCTAATGACACAGACACAACTATTGGATGCACAAGATTGGTTAGAAACCCTAATTGAACAAGCATAAGCCTAGGGAGGATGAAAATGACCTAAATGTTCATCCAATGACACAAAACACACCTATTGGATGCACAAGATTGGTTAGAAACCCTAATTGGACAAGAATAAGCCTAGGGAGGTAAACAATGACCTAATTGTTCATCCAATAACACAGACACAACTATTGGATGCACATGTTTGGTTAGAAACCCTAATTGGACAAGAATAAGCCTAGGGAGGTAGAAAATGACCTAATTGTTCATTCAATGACACAAAAACACCTAATGGATTCACAAGATTGGTTAAAAACCTTAATTGGACTACATGAAGTGTAGGGAGGACGAAAATGACCTAAATGTTCATCCAATGACACAAAACACCTATTGGATGCACAAGATTGGTTAAAAACCCTAATTGGACAAGAATTAGCCTAGGGAGGTCGAAAATGAGCTAATTGTTCATCCAATTACACAAACACAACTATTGGATGCACAAGATTGGTTAGAAACCCTAATTGGACAAACATAAGCGTAGGGAGGATCAAAATGAGTTAAATGTTCTTCCAATGACACAAAACACCTATTGGATGCACAAGATTGGTTAAAAACCCTAAGTGGACTACATTAAGTGTAGGGAGGACGAAAATGACCTAAATGTTCACCCAATGACACAAAACACCTATTGGATGCACAAGATTGGTTAGAAACCCTAGTTGGACAAGCATAAGCTTAGGGAGGATGAAAATGACCTAAATGTTCATTCAATGACACAAAACACCTATTGGATGCACAATATTGGTTAAAAACCCTAATTGGAAAAGATTAAGTGTAGGGAGGACGAAAATGACCTAAATGTTTATCCAATGACACAAACACACCTATTGGATGCACAAGATTGGTTAGAAACCCTAATTGGACAAGAATAAGCCTAGGGAGGTAAACAATGACCTAATTGTTCATCTAATGACACAGACACAACTATTGGATACACAAGATTGGTTAGAAACCCTAATTGGACAAGCATAAGCCTAGGGAGGATGAAAATGACCTAAATGTTCATCCAATGACACAAAACACACCTATTGGATGCACAAGATTGGTTAGAAACCCTAATTGGACAAGAATAAGCCTAGGGAGGTAAACAACGACCTAATTGTTCATCCAATGACACAGACACAACTATTGGACGCATATGTTTGGTTAGAAACCCTAATTGGACAAGAATAAGCCTAGGGAGGTCGAAAATGACCTAATTGTTCATTCAATGACACAAAAACACCTAATGGATGCACAAGATTGGTTAAAAACCTTAATTGGACTACATGAAATGTAGGGAGGACGAAAATGACCTAAATGTTGATCCAATGACACAAAACACCTGTTGGATGCACAAGATTGGTTAAAAATCCTAATTGGACAAGAATTAGCCTAGGGAGGACGAAAATGACCTAATTGTTCATCCAATGACACAAACACACCTATTGGATGCACAAGATTGGTTAGAAACCCTAATTGGACAAGCATAAGCCTAGGGAGGTAAACAATGACCTAATTGTTCATCCAATGACACAGACACAACTATTGGATGCACATGTTTGGTTAGAAACCCTAATTGGACAAGAATAAGCCTAGGGAGGTCGAAAATGACCTAATTGTTCATTCAATGACACAAAAACACCTAATGGATGCACAAGATTGGTTAAAAACCTTAATTGGACTACATGAAGTGTAGGGAGGACGAAAATGACCTAAATGTTCATCCAATGACACAAAATACCTATTAGATGCACAAGATTGGTTAAAAACCCTAATTGGACAAGAATTAGCCTAGGGAGGTCGAAAATGACCTAATTGTTCATCCAATTACACAAACACAACTATTGGATGCACAAGATTGGTTAGAAACCCTAATTGGACAAGCATAAGCGTAGGGAGGATCAAAATGAGTTAAATGTTCATCCAATGACACAAAACACCTATTGGATGCACAAGATTGGTTAAAAACCCTAATTGGACAAGAATTAGCCTAGGGAGGTCGAAAATGACCTAATTGTTCATCCAATTACACAAACACAACTATTGGATGCACAAGATTGGTTAGAAACCCTAATTGGACAAGAATAAGCCTAGGGAGGTAAACAATGACCTAATTGTTCATCCAATGACACAGACACAACTATTGGATGCACATGTTTGGTTAGAAACCGTAATTGGACAAGAATAAGCCTAGGGAGGTCGAAAATGACCTAATTGTTCATTCAATGACACAAAAACACCTAATGGATGCACAAGATTGGTTAAAAACCTTAATTGGACTACATGAAGTGTAGGGAGGACGAAAATGACCTAAATGTTCATCCAATGACACAAAACACCTATTGGATGCACAAGATTGGTTAAAAACCCTAATTGGACAAGAATTAGCCTAGGGAGGTCGAAAATGACCTAATTGTTCATCCAATTACACAAACACAACTATTGGATGCACAAGATTGGTTAGAAACCCTAATTGGACAAGCATAAGCGTAGGGAGGATCAAAATGAGTTAAATGTCTATCCAATGACCCATAACACCTATTGGATGCACAAGATTGGTTAAAAACCCTAAGTGGACTACATTAAGTGTAGGGAGGACGAAAATGACCTAAATGTTCATCCAATGACACAAAACACCTATTGGATGCACATGATTGGTTAGAAACCCTAATTGGACAAGCATAAGCTTAGGGAGGATGAAAATGACCTAAATATTCATCCAATGACACAAAACACCTATTGGATGCACAATATTGGTTAAAAACCCTAATTGGAAAAGATTAAGTGTAGGGAGGACGAAAATGACCTAAATGTTTATCCAATGACACAAACACACCTATTGGATGCACAAGATTGGTTAGAAACCCTAATTGGACAAGAATAAGCCTAGGGAGGTAAACAATGACCTAATTGTTCATCTAATGACACAGACACAACTATTGGATGCACAAGATTGGTTAGAAACCCTAATTGGACAAGCATAAGCCTAGGGAGGATGAAAATGACCTAAATGTTCATCCAATGACACAAAACACACCTATTGGATGCACAAGATTGGTTAGAAACCCTAATTGGACAAGAATAAGCCTAGGGAGGTAAACAATGACCTAATTGTTCATCCAATGACACAGACACAACTATTGGATGCACATGTTTGGTTAGAAACCCTAATTGGACAAGAATAAGCCTAGGGAGGTAGAAAATGACCTAATTGTTCATTCAACGACACAAAAACACCTAATGGATGCACAAGATTGGTTAAAAACCTTAATTGGACTACATGAAGTGTAGGGAGGACGAAAATGACCTAAATGTTCATCCAATGACACAAAACACCTATTGGATGCACAAGATTGGTTAAAAACCCTAATTGGACAAGAATTAGCCTAGGGAGGTCGAAAATGACCTAATTGTTCATCCAATTACACAAACACAACTATTGGATGCACAAGATTGGTTAGAAACCCTAATTGGACAAACATAAGCGTAGGGAGGATCAAAATGAGTTAAATGTTCATCCAAAGACACAAAACACCTATTGGATGCACAAGATTGGTTAAAAACCCTAAGTGGACTACATTAAGTGTAGGGAGGACGAAAATGACCTAAATGTTCATCCAATGACACAAAACACCTATTGGATGTACAAGATTGGTTAGAAACCCTAATTGGACAAGTATAAGCTTAGGGAGGATGAAAATGACCTAAATGTTCATCCAATGACACAAAACACCTATTGGATGCACAATATTGGTTAAAAACCCTAATTGGAAAAGATTAAGTGTAGGGAGGACGAAAATGACCTAAATGTTTATCCAATGACACAAACACACCTATTGGATGCACAAGATTGGTTAGAAACCCTAATTGGACAAGCATAAGCCTAGGGAGGATGAAAATGACCTAAATGTTCATCCAATGACACAAAACACACCTATTGGATGCACAAGATTGGTTAGAAACCCTAATTGGACAAGCATAAGCCTAGGGAGGATGAAAATGACCTAAATGTTCATCCAATCTCACAAAACACACCTATTGGATGCACAAGATTGGTTAGAAACCCTAATTGGACAAGAATAAGCCTAGGGAGGTAAACAACGACCTAATTGTTCATCCAATGACACAGACACAACTATTGGACGCACATGTTTGGTTAGAAACCCTAATTGGACAAGAATAAGCCTAGGGAGGTCGAAAATGACCTAATTGTTCATTCAATGACACAAAAACACCTAATGGAAGCACAAGATTGGTTAAAAACCTTAATTGGACTACATGAAATGTAGGGAGGACGAAAATGACCTAAATGTTGATCCAATGACACAAAACACCTGTTGGATGCACAAGATTGGTTAAAAATCCTAATTGGACAAGAATTAGCCTAGGGAGGACGAAAATGACCTAATTTTTCATCCAATGACACAAACACACCTATTGGATGCACAAGATTGGTTAGAAACCCTAATTGGACAAGAATAAGCCTAGGGAGGTAAACAATGACCTAATTGTTCATCTAATGACACAGACACAACTATTGCATGCACAAGATTGGTTAGAAACCCTAATTGAACAAGCATAAGCCTAGGGAGGATGAAAATGACCTAAATGTTCATCCAATGACACAAAACACACCTATTGGATGCACAAGATTGGTTAGAAACCCTAATTGGACAAGAATAAGCCTAGGGAGGTAAACAATGACCTAATTGTTCATCCAATGACACAGACACAACTATTGGATGCACATGTTTGGTTAGAAACCCTAATTGGACAAGAATAAGCCTAGGGAGGTCGAAAATGACCTAATTGTTCATTCAATGACACAAAAACACCTAATGGATGCACAAGATTGGTTAAAAACCTTAATTGGACTACATGAAGTGTAGGGAAGACGAAAATGACCTAAATGTTCATCCAATGACACAAAACACCTATTGGATGCACAAGATTGGTTAAAAACCCTAATTGGACAAGAATTAGCCTAGGGAGGTCGAAAATGACCTAATTGTTCATCCAATTACACAAACACAACTATTGGATGCACAAGATTGGTTAGAAACCCTAATTGGACAAACATAAGCGTAGGGAGGATCAAAATGAGTTAAATGTTCTTCCAATGACACAAAACACCTATTGGATGCACAAGATTGGTTAAAAACCCTAAGTGGACTACATTAAGTGTAGGGAGGACGAAAATGACCTAAATGTTCACCCAATGACACAAAACACCTATTGGATGCACAAGATTGGTTAGAAACCCTAATTGGACAAGCATAAGCTTAGGGAGGATGAAAATGACCTAAATGTTCATTCAATGACACAAAACACCTATTGGATGCACAATATTGGTTAAAAACCCTAATTGGAAAAGATTAAGTGTAGGGAGGACGAAAATGACCTAAATGTTTATCCAATGACACAAACACACCTATTGGATGCACAAGATTGGTTAGAAACCCTAATTGGACAAGAATAAGCCTAGGGAGGTAAACAATGACCTAATTGTTCATCTAATGACACAGACACAACTATTGGATACACAAGATTGGTTAGAAACCCTAATTGGACAAGCATAAGCCTAGGGAGGATGAAAATGACCTAAATGTTCATCCAATGACACAAAACACACCTATTGGATGCACAAGATTGGTTAGAAACCCTAATTGGACAAGAATAAGCCTAGGGAGGTAAACAACGACCTAATTGTTCATCCAATGACACAGACACAACTATTGGA
Source organism: Cicer judaicum (assembly GCA_037974835.1). Classification (NCBI taxonomy): domain Eukaryota; kingdom Viridiplantae; phylum Streptophyta; class Magnoliopsida; order Fabales; family Fabaceae; genus Cicer; species Cicer judaicum. The sequence goes on along the minus strand of JBBPBS010000604.1, from coordinate 1,185,798 downwards.
CGCACATGTTTGGTTAGAAACCCTAATTGGACAAGAATAAGCCTAGGGAAGTCGAAAATGACCTAATTGTTCATTCAATGACACAAAAACACCTAATGGATGCACAAGATTGGTTAAAAACCTTAATTGGACTACATGAAGTGTAGGGAGGACGAAAATGACCTAAATGTTCATCCAATAACACAAAACACCTATTGGATGCACAAGATTGGTTAAAAACCCTAATTGGACAAGAATTAGCCTAGGGAGGTCGAAAATGACCTAATTGTTCATCCAATTACACAAACACAACTATTGGATGCACAAGATTGGTTAGAAACCCTAATTGGAGAAGCATAAGCGTAGGGAGGATCAAAATGAGTTAAATGTTCATCCAATGACACAAAACACCTATTGGATGCACAAGATTGGTTAAAAACCCTAATTGGACAAGAATTAGCCTAGGGAGGTCGAAAATGACCTAATTGTTCATCCAATTACACAAACACAACTATTGGATGCACAAGATTGGATAGAAACCCTAATTGGACAAGCATAAGCGTAGGGAGGATCAAAATGAGTTAAATGTTCATCCAATGACACAAAACACCAATTGGATGCACAAGATTGGTTAAAAATCCTAAGTGGACTACATTAAGTGTAGGGAGGATCAAAATGAGTTAAATGTTCATCCAATGACACAAAACACCTATTGGATGCACAGGATTGGTTAAAAACCCTAATTGGACAAGAATTAGCCTAGGGAGGTCGAAAATGACCTAATTGTTCATCCAATTACACAAACACAACTATTGGATGCACAAGATTGGTTAGAAACCCTAATTGGACAAGCATAAGCGTAGGGAGGATCAAAATGAGTTAAATGTTCATCCAATGACACAAAACACCTATTGGATGCACAGTATTGGTTAAAAACCCTAATTGGAAAATATTAAGTGTAGGGAGGACGAAAATGACCTAAATGTTTATCCAATGACACAAACACACCTATTGGATGCACAAGATTGGTTAGAAACCCTAATTGGACAAGAATAAGCCTAGGGAGGTAAACAATGACCTAATTGTTCATCTAATGACACAGACACAACTATTGGATGCACAAGATTGGTTAGAAACCCTAATTGGACAAGCATTAGCCTAGGGAGGATGAAAATGAGCTAAATGTTCATCCAATGACACAAAACACACCTATTGGATGCACAAGATTGGTTAGAAACCCTAATTGGACAAGAATAAGCCTAGGGAGGTAAACAACGACCTAATTGTTCATCCAATGACACAGACACAACTATTGGACGCACATGTTTGGTTAGAAACCCTAATTGGACAAGCATAAGCCTAGGGAGGATGAAAATGACCTAAATGTTCATCCAATGACACAAAACACACCTATTGGATGCACAAGATTGGTTAGAAACCCGAATTGGACAAGAATAAGCCTAGGGAGGTAAACAACGACCTAATTGTTCATCCAATGACACAGACACAACTATTGGACGCACATGTTTGGTTAGAAACCCTAATTGGACAAGAATAAGCCTAGGGAGGTCGAAAATGACCTAATTGTTCATTCAATGACACAAAAACACCTAATGAATGCACAAGATTGGTTAAAAACCTTAATTGGACTACATGAAATGTAGGGAGGACGAAAATGACCTAAATGTTCATCCAATGACACAAAACACCTGTTGGATGCACAAGATTGGTTAAAAATCCTAATTGGACAAGAATTAGCCTAGGGAGGACGAAAATGACCTAATTGTTCATCCAATGACACAAACACACCTATTGGATGCACAAGATTGGTTAGAAACCCTAATTGGACAAGAATAAGCCTAGGGAGGTAAACAATGACCTAATTGTTCATCCAATGACACAGACACAACTATTGGATGCACATGTTTGGTTAGAAACCCTAATTGGACAAGAATAAGCCTAGGGAGGTCGAAAATGACCTAATTGTTCATTGAATGACACAAAAACACCTAATGGATGCACAAGATTGGTTAAAAACCTTAATTGGACTACATGAAGTGTAGGGAGGACGAAAATGACCTAAATGTTCATCCAATGACACAAAACACCTATTGGATGCACAAGATTGGTTAAAAACCCTAATTGGACAAGAATTAGCCTAGGGAGGTCGAAAATGACCTAATTGTTCATCCAATTACACAAACACAACTATTGGATGCACAAGATTGGTTAGAAACCCTAATTGGAGAAGCATAAGTGTAGGGAGGATCAAAATGAGTTAAATGTTCATCCAATGACACAAAACACCTATTGGATGCACAAGATTGGTTAAAATTCCTAATTGGACAAGTATTAGCCTATGGAGGTCGAAAATGACCTAATTGTTCATCCAATTACACAAACACAACTATTGGATGCACAAGATTGGTTTGAAACCCAAATTGGACAAGCATAAGCGTAGGGAGAATCAAAATGAGTTAAATGTTCATCCAATGACACAAAACACCTATTGGATGCACAAGATTGGTTAAAAACCCTAAGTGGACTACATTAAGTGTAGGGAGGATCAAAATGAGTTAAATGTTCATCCAATGACACAAAACACCTATTGGATGCACAAGATTGGTTAAAAACCCTAATTGGACAAGAATTAGCCTAGGGAGGTCGAAAATGACCTAATTGTTCATCCAATTACACAAACACAACTATTGGATGCACAAGATTGGTTAGAAACCCTAATTGGACAAACATAAGCGTAGGGAGGATCAAAATGAGTTAAATGTTCATCCAAAGACACAAAACACCTATTGGATGCACAAGATTGGTTAAAAACCCTAAGTGGACTACATTAAGTGTAGGGAGGACGAAAATGACCTAAATGTTCATCCAATGACACAAAACACCTATTGGATGTACAAGATTGGTTAGAAACCCTAATTGGACAAGTATAAGCTTAGGGAGGATGAAAATGACCTAAATGTTCATCCAATGACACAAAACACCTATTGGATGCACAATATTGGTTAAAAACCCTAATTGGAAAAGATTAAGTGTAGGGAGGACGAAAATGACCTAAATGTTTATCCAATGACACAAACACACCTATTGGATGCACAAGATTGGTTAGAAACCCTAATTGGACAAGCATAAGCCTAGGGAGGATGAAAATGACCTAAATGTTCATCCAATGACACAAAACACACCTATTGGATGCACAAGATTGGTTAGAAACCCTAATTGGACAAGCATAAGCCTAGGGAGGATGAAAATGACCTAAATGTTCATCCAATGACACAAAACACACCTATTGGATGCACAAGATTGGTTAGAAACCCTAATTGGACAAGAATAAGCCTAGGGAGGTAAACAATGACCTAATTGTTCATCCAATGACACAGACACAACTATTGGATGCACATGTTTGGTTAGAAACCCTAATTGGACAAGAATAAGCCTAGGGAGGTAGAAAATGACCTAATTGTTCATTCAATGACACAAAAACACCTAATGGATGCACAAGATTGGTTAAAAACCTTAATTGGACTACATGAAGTGTAGGGAGGACGAAAATGACCTAAATGTTCATCCAATGACACAAAACACCTATTGGATGCACAAGATTGGTTAAAAACCCTAATTGGACAAGAATTAGCCTAGGGAGGACGAAAATGACCTAATTGTTCATCCAATTACACAAACACAACTATTGGATGCACAAGATTGGTTAGAAACCCTAATTGGACAAGCATAAGCGTAGGGAGGATCAAAATGAGTTAAATGTTCATCCAATGACACAAAACACCTATTGGATGCACAAGATTGGTTAAAAACCCTAAGTGGACTACATTAAGTGTAGGGAGGACGAAAATGACCTAAATGTTCACCCAATGACACAAAACACCTATTGGATGCACAAGATTGGTTAGAAACCCAAATTGGACAAGCATAAGCTTAGGGAGGATGAAAATGACTTAAATGTTCATCCAATGACACAAAACACCTATCGGATGCACAGTATTGGTTAAAAACCCTAATTGGAAAAGATTAAGTGTAGGGAGGACGAAAATGACCTAAATGTTTATCCAATGACACAAACACACCTATTGGATGCACAAGATTGGTTAGAAACCCTAATTGGACAAGAATAAGCCTAGGGAGGTAAACAATGACCTAATTGTTCATCTAATGACACAAACACAACTATTGGATGCACAAGATTGGTTAGAAACCCTAATTGGACAAGCATAAGCCTAGGGAGGATGAAAATGACCTAAATGTTCATCCAATGACACAAAACACACCTATTGGATGCACAAGATTGGTTAGAAACCCTAATTGGACAAGAATAAGCCTAGGGAGGTAAACAACGTCCTAATTGTTCATCCAATGACACAGACACAACTATTGGACGCACATGTTTGGTTAGAAACCCTAATTGGACAAGAATAAGCCTAGGGAGGTCGAAAATGACCTAATTGTTCATTCAATGACACAAAAACACCTAATGGATGCACAAGATTGGTTAAAAACCTTAATTGGACTACATGAAATGTAGGGAGGACAAAAATGACCTAAATGTTGATCCAATGACACAAAACACCTGTTGGATGCACAAGATTGGTTAAAAATCCTAATTGGACAAGAATTAGCCTAGGGAGGACGAAAATGACCTAATTGTTCATCCAATGACACAAACACACCTATTGGATGCACAAGATTGGTTAGAAACCCTAATTGGACAAGAATAAGCCTAGGGAGGTAAACAATGACCTAATTGTTCATCCAATGACACAGACACAACTATTGGATGCACATGATTGGTTAGAAACCCTAATTGGACAAGAATAAGCCTAGGGAGGTCGAAAATGACCTAATTGTTCATTCAATGACACAAAAACACCTAATGGATGCACAAGATTGGTTAAAAACCTTAATTGGACTACATGAAGTGTAGGGAGGACGAAAATGACCTAAATGTTCATCCAATGACACAAAATACCTATTAGATGCACAAGATTGGTTAAAAACCCTAATTGGACAAGAATTAGCCTAGGGAGGTCGAAAATGACCTAATTGTTCATCCAATTACACAAACACAACTATTGGATGCACAAGATTGGTTAGAAACCCTAATTGGACAAGCATAAGCGTAGGGAGGATCAAAATGAGTTAAATGTTCATCCAATGACACAAAACACCTATTGGATGCACAAGATTGGTTAAAAACCCTAATTGGACAAGAATTAGCCTAGGGAGGTCGAAAATGACCTAATTGTTCATCCAATTACACAAACACAACTATTGGATGCACAAGATTGGTTAGAAACCCTAATTGGACAAGCATAAGCGTAGGGAGGATCAAAATGAGTTAAATGTTCATCCAATGACACAAAACACCTATTGGATGCACAAGATTGGTTAAAAACCCTAAGTGGACTACATTAAGTGTAGGGAGGACGAAAATGACCTAAATGTTCATCCAATGACACAAAACACCTATTGGATGTACAAGATTGGTTAGAAACCCTAATTGGACAAGCATAAGCTTAGGGAGGATGAAAATGACCTAAATGTTCATCCAATGACACAAAACACCTATTGGATGCACAATATTGGTTAAAAACCCTAATTGGAAAAGATTAAGTGTAGGGAGGACGAAAATGACCTAAATGTTTATCCAATGACACAAACACACCTATTGGATGCACAAGATTGGTTAGAAACCCTAATTGGACAAGCATAAGCCTAGGGAGGATGAAAATGACCTAAATTTTCATCCAATGACACCAAACACACCTATTGGATGCACAAGATTGGTTAGAAACCCTAATTGGACAAGCATAAGCCTAGGGAGGATGAAAATGACCTAAATGTTCATCCAATGACACAAAACACACCTATTGGATGCACAAGATTGGTTAGAAACCCTAATTGGACAAGAATAAGCCTAGGGAGGTAAACAATGACCTAATTGTTCATCCAATGACACAGACACAACTATTGGATGCACATGTTTGGTTAGAAACCCTAATTGGACAAGAATAAGCCTAGGGAGGTAGAAAATGACCTAATTGTTCATTCAATGACACAAAAACACCTAATGGATGCACAAGATTGGTTAAAAACCTTAATTGGACTACATGAAGTGTAGGGAGGACGAAAATGACCTAAATGTTCATCCAATGACACAAAACACCTATTGGATGCACAAGATTGGTTAAAAACCCTAATTGGACAAGAATTAGACTAGGGAGGTCGAAAATGACCTAATTGTTCATCCAATTACACAAACACAACTATTGGATGCACAAGATTGGTTAGAAACCCTAATTGGACAAGCATAAGCGTAGGGAGGATCAAAATGAGTTAAATGTTCATCCAATGACACAAAACACCTATTGGATGCACAAGATTGGTTAAAAACCCTAAGTGGACTACATTAAGTGTAGGGAGGACGAAAATGACCTAAATGTTCATCCAATGACACAAAACACCTATTGGATGTACAAGATTGGTTAGAAACCCTAATTGGACAAGCATAAACTTAGGGAGGATGAAAATGACCTAAATGTTCATCCAATGACACAAAACACCTATTGGATGCACAATATTGGTTAAAAACCCTAATTGGAAAAGATTAAGTGTAGGGAGGACGAAAATGACCTAAATGTTTATCCAATGACACAAACACACCTATTGGATGCACAAGATTGGTTAGAAACCCTAATTGGACAAGCATAAGCCTAGGGAGGATGAAAATGACCTAAATGTTCATCCAATGACACAAAACACACCTATTGGATGCACAAGATTGGTTAGAAACCCTAATTGGACAAGAATAAGCCTAGGGAGGTAAACAATGACCTAATTGTTCATCCAATGACACAGACACAACTATTGGATGCACATGTTTGGTTAGAAACCCTAATTGGACAAGAATAAGCCTAGGGAGGTAGAAAATGACCTAATTGTTCATTCAATGACACAAAAACACCTAATGGATGCACAAGATTGGTTAAAAACCTTAATTGGACTACATGAAGTGTAGGGAGGACGAAAATGACCTAAATGTTCATCCAATGACACAAAACACCTATTGGATGCACAAGATTGGTTAAAAACCCTAATTGGACAAGAATTAGCCTAGGGAGGACGAAAATGACCTAATTGTTCATCCAATTACACAAACACAACTATTGGATGCACAAGATTGGTTAGAAACCCTAATTGGACAAGCATAAGCGTAGGGAGGATCAAAATGAGTTAAATGTTCATCCAATGACACAAAACACCTATTGGATGCACAAGATTGGTTAAAAACCCTAAGTGGACTACATTAAGTGTAGGGAGGACGAAAATGACCTAAATGTTCACCCAATGACACAAAACACCTATTGGATGCACAAGATTGGTTAGAAACCCAAATTGGACAAGCATAAGCTTAGGGAGGATGAAAATGACTTAAATGTTCATCCAATGACACAAAACACCTATCGGATGCACAGTATTGGTTAAAAACCCTAATTGGAAAAGATTAAGTGTAGGGAGGACGAAAATGACCTAAATGTTTATCCAATGACACAAACACACCTATTGGATGCACAAGATTGGTTAGAAACCCTAATTGGACAAGAATAAGCCTAGGGATGTAAACAATGACCGAATTGTTCATCTAATGACACAGACACAACTATTGGATGCACAAGATTGGTTAGAAACCCTAATTGAACAAGCATAAGCCTAGGGAGGATGAAAATGACCTAAATGTTCATCCAATGACACAAAACACACCTATTGGATGCACAAGATTGGTTAGAAACCCTAATTGGACAAGAATAAGCCTAGGGAGGTAAACAACGACCTAATTGTTCATCCAATGACACATACACAACTATTGGACGCACATGTATGGTTAGAAACCCTAATTGGACAAGAATAAGCCTAGGGAGGTCGAAAATGACCTAATTGTTCATTCAATGACACAAAAACACCTAATGGATGCACAAGATTGGTTAAAAACCTTAATTGGACTACATGAAATGTAGGGAGGACGAAAATGACCTAAATGTTCATCCAATGACACAAAACACCTATTGGATGCACAAGATTGGTTAAAAACCCTAATTGGACAAGAATTAGCCTAGGGAGGTCGAAAATGACCTAATTGTTCATCCAATGACACAAACACACCTATTGGATGCACAAGAATGGTTAGAAACCCTAATTGGACAAGCATAAGCTTAGGGAGGATGAAAATGACCTAAATGTTCATTCAATGACACAAAACACCTATTGGATGCACAGTAGTGGTTAAAAACCCTAATTGGAAAAGATTAAGTGTAGGGAGGACGAAAATGACCTAAATGTTTATCCAATGACACAAACACACCTATTGGATGCACAAGATTGGTTAGAAACCCTAATTGGACAAGAATAAGCCTAGGGAGGTAAACAATGACCTAATTGTTCATCCAATGACACAGACACAACTATTGGATGCACATGTTTGGTTAGAAACCGTAATTGGACAAGAATAAGCCTAGGGAGGTCGAAAATGACCTAATTGTTCATTCAATGACACAAAAACACCTAATGGATGCACAAGATTGGTTAAAAACCTTAATTGGACTACATGAAGTGTAGGGAGGACGAAAATGACCTAAATGTTCATCCAATGACACAAAACACCTATTGGATGCACAAGATTGGTTAAAAACCCTAATTGGACAAGAATTAGCCTAGGGAGGTCGAAAATGACCTAATTGTTCATCCAATTACACAAACACAACTATTGGATGCACAAGATTGGTTAGAAACCCTAATTGGACAAGCATAAGCGTAGGGAGGATCAAAATGAGTTAAATGTTCATCCAATGACACAAAACACCTATTGGATGCACAAGATTGGTTAAAAACCCTAAGTGGACTACATTAAGTGTAGGGAGGACGAAAATGACCTAAATGTTCATCCAATGACACAAAACACCTATTGGATGTACAAGATTGGTTAGAAACCCTAATTGGACAAGCATAAACTTAGGGAGGATGAAAATGACCTAAATGTTCATCCAATGACACAAAACACCTATTGGATGCACAATATTGGTTAAAAACCCTAATTGGAAAAGATTAAGTGTAGGGAGGACGAAAATGACCTAAATGTTTATCCAATGACACAAACACACCTATTGGATGCACAAGATTGGTTAGAAACCCTAATTGGACAAGCATAAGCCTAGGGAGGATGAAAATGACCTAAATGTTCATCCAATGACACAAAACACACCTATTGGATGCACAAGATTGGTTAGAAACCCTAATTGGACAAGCATAAGCCTAGGGAGGATGAAAATGACCTAAATGTTCATCCAATGACACAAAACACACCTATTGGATGCACAAGATTGGTTAGAAACCCTAATTGGACAAGAATAAGCCTAGGGAGGTAAACAATGACCTAATTGTTCATCCAATGACACAGACACAACTATTGGATGCACATGTTTGGTTAGAAACCCTAATTGGACAAGAATAAGCCTAGGGAGGTAGAAAATGACCTAATTGTTCATTCAATGACACAAAAACACCTAATGGATGCACAAGATTGGTTAAAAACCTTAATTGGACTACATGAAGTGTAGGGAGGACGAAAATGA
>JBBPBS010000604.1:1156188-1176153 GCA_037974835.1 Cicer judaicum | reverse complement strand
GAAAATGACCTAAATGTTCATCCAATGACACAAAACACCTATTGGATGTACAAGATTGGTTAGAAACCCTAATTGGACAAGCATAAACTTAGGGAGGATGAAAATGACCTAAATGTTCATCCAATGACACAAAACACCTATTGGATGCACAATATTGGTTAAAAACCCTAATTGGAAAAGATTAAGTGTAGGGAGGACGAAAATGACCTAAATGTTTATCCAATGACACAAACACACCTATTGGATGCACAAGATTGGTTAGAAACCCTAATTGGACAAGCATAAGCCTAGGGAGGATGAAAATGACCTAAATGTTCATCCAATGACACAAAACACACCTATTGGATGCACAAGATTGGTTAGAAACCCTAATTGGACAAGAATAAGCCTAGGGAGGTAAACAACGTCCTAATTGTTCATCCAATGACACAGACACAACTATTGGACGCACATGTTTGGTTAGAAACCCTAATTGGACAAGAATAAGCCTAGGGAGGTCGAAAATGACCTAATTGTTCATTCAATGACACAAAAACACCTAATGGATGCACAAGATTGGTTAAAAACCTTAATTGGACTACATGAAATGTAGGGAGGACGAAAATGACCTAAATGTTGATCCAATGACACAAAACACCTGTTGGATGCACAAGATTGGTTAAAAATCCTAATTGGACAAGAATTAGCCTAGGGAGGACGAAAATGACCTAATTGTTCATCCAATGACACAAACACACCTATTGGATGCACAAGAATGGTTAGAAACCCTAATTGGACAAGAATTAGCCTAGGGAGGTAAACAATGACCTAATTGTTCATCTAATGACACAAACACAACTATTGGATGCACAAGATTGGTTAGAAACCCTAATTGGACAAGCATAAGCCTAGGGAGGATGAAAATGACCTAAATGTTCATCCAATGACACAAAACACACCTATTGGATGCACAAGATTGGTTAGAAACCCTAATTGGACAAGAATAAGCCTAGGGAGGTAAACAACGACCTAATTGTTCATCCAATGACACAGACACAACTATTGGACGCACATGTTTGGTTAGAAACCCTAATTGGACAAGAATAAGCCTAGGGAGGTCGAAAATGACCTAATTGTTCATTCAATGACACAAAAACACCTAATGGATGCACAAGATTGGTTAAAAACCTTAATTGGACTACATGAAATGTAGGGAGGACGAAAATGACCTAAATGTTGATCCAATGACACAAAACACCTGTGGGATGCACAAGATTGGTTAAAAATCCTAATTGGACAAGAATTAGCCTAGGGAGGACGAAAATGACCTAATTGTTCATCCAATGACACAAACACACCTATTGGATGCACAAGATTGGTTAGAAACCCTAATTGGACAAGAATAAGCCTAGGGAGGTAAACAATGACCTAATTGTTCATCCAATGACACAGACACAACTATTGGATGCACATGTTTGGTTAGAAACCCTAATTGGACAAGCATAAGCCTAGGGAGGATGAAAATGACCTAAATGTTCATCCAATGACACAAAACACACCTATTGGATGCACAAGATTGGTTAGAAACCCTAATTGGACAAGAATAAGCCTAGGGAGGTAAACAACGACCTAATTGTTCATCCAACGACACAGACACAACTATTGGACGCACATGTTTGGTTAGAAACCCTAATTGGACAAGAATAAGCCTAGGGAGGTCGAAAATGACCTAATTGTTCATTCAATGACACAAAAACACCTAATGGATGCACAAGATTGGTTAGAAACCCTAATTGGACAAGAATAAGCCTAGGGAGGTAAACAATGACCTAATTGTTCATCTAATGACACAGACACAACTATTGGATGCACAAGATTGGTTAGAAACCCTAATTGGACAAGCATAAGCCTAGGGAGGATGAAAATGACCTAAATGTTCATCCAATGACACAAAACACACCTATTGGATGCACAAGATTGGTTAGAAACCCTAATTGGACAAGAATAAGCCTAGGGAGGTAAACAATGACCTAATTGTTCATCCAATGACACAGACACAACTATTGGATGCACATGTTTGGTTAGAAACCCTAATTGGACAAGAATAAGCCTAGGGAGGTAGAAAATGACCTAATTGTTCATTCAACGACACAAAAACACCTAATGGATGCACAAGATTGGTTAAAAACCTTAATTGGACTACATGAAGTGTAGGGAGGACGAAAATGACCTAAATGTTCATCCAATGACACAAAACACCTATTGGATGCACAAGATTGGTTAAAAACCCTAATTGGACAAGAATTAGCCTAGGGAGGTCGAAAATGACCTAATTGTTCATCCAATTACACAAACACAACTATTGGATGCACAAGATTGGTTAGAAACCCTAATTGGACAAACATAAGCGTAGGGAGGATCAAAATGAGTTAAATGTTCATCCAAAGACACAAAACACCTATTGGATGCACAAGATTGGTTAAAAACCCTAAGTGGACTACATTAAGTGTAGGGAGGACGAAAATGACCTAAATGTTCATCCAATGACACAAAACACCTATTGGATGTACAAGATTGGTTAGAAACCCTAATTGGACAAGTATAAGCTTAGGGAGGATGAAAATGACCTAAATGTTCATCCAATGACACAAAACACCTATTGGATGCACAATATTGGTTAAAAACCCTAATTGGAAAAGATTAAGTGTAGGGAGGACGAAAATGACCTAAATGTTTATCCAATGACACAAACACACCTATTGGATGCACAAGATTGGTTAGAAACCCTAATTGGACAAGCATAAGCCTAGGGAGGATGAAAATGACCTAAATGTTCATCCAATGACACAAAACACACCTATTGGATGCACAAGATTGGTTAGAAACCCTAATTGGACAAGCATAAGCCTAGGGAGGATGAAAATGACCTAAATGTTCATCCAATGACACAAAACACACCTATTGGATGCACAAGATTGGTTAGAAACCCTAATTGGACAAGAATAAGCCTAGGGAGGTAAACAATGACCTAATTGTTCATCCAATGACACAGACACAACTATTGGATGCACATGTTTGGTTAGAAACCCTAATTGGACAAGAATAAGCCTAGGGAGGTAGAAAATGACCTAATTGTTCATTCAATGACACAAAAACACCTAATGGATGCACAAGATTGGTTAAAAACCTTAATTGGACTACATGAAGTGTAGGGAGGACGAAAATGAGCTAAATGTTCATCCAATGACACAAAACACCTATTGGATGCACAAGATTGGTTAAAAACCCTAATTGGACAAGAATTAGCCTAGGGAGGTCGAAAATGACCTAATTGTTCATCCAATTACACAAACACAACTATTGGATGCACAAGATTGGTTAGAAACCCTAATTGGACAAGCATAAGCGTAGGGAGGATCAAAATGAGTTAAATGTTCATCCAATGACACAAAACACCTATTGGATGCACAAGATTGGTTAAAAACCCTAAGTGGACTACATTAAGTGTAGGGAGGACGAAAATGACCTAAATGTTCACCCAATGACAGAAAACACCTATTGGATGCACAAGATTGGTTAGAAACCCTAATTGGACAAGCATAAGCTTAGGGAGGATGAAAATGACCTAAATGTTCATTCAACGACACAAAACACCTATTGGATGCACAATATTGGTTAAAAACCCTAATTGGAAAAGATTAAGTGTAGGGAGGACGAAAATGACCTAAATGTTTATCCAATGACACAAACACACCTATTGGATGCACAAGATTGGTTAGAAACCCTAATTGGACAAGAATAAGCCTAGGGAGGTAAACAATGACCTAATTGTTCATCTAATGACACAGACACAACTATTGGATACACAAGATTGGTTAGAAACCCTAATTGGACAAGCATAAGCCTAAGGAGGATGAAAATGACCTAAATGTTCATCCAATGACACAAAAGACACCTATTGGATGCACAAGATTGGTTAGAAACCCTAATTGGACAAGAATAAGCCTAGGGAGGTAAACAACGACCTAAGTGTTCATCCAATGACACAGACACAACTATTGGACGCACATGTTTGGTTAGAAACCCTAATTGGACAAGAATAAGCCTAGGGAGGTCGAAAATGACCTAATTGTTCATTCAATGACACAAAAACACCTAATGGATGCACAAGATTGGTTAAAAACCTTAATTGGACTACATGAAATGTAGGGAGGACGAAAATGACCTAAATGTTGATCCAATGACACAAAACACCTGTTGGATGCACAAGATTGGTTAAAAATCCTAATTGGACAAGAATTAGCCTAGGGAGGATAAAAATGACCTAATTGTTCATCCAATGACACAAACACACCTATTGGATGCACAAGATTGGTTAGAAACCCTAATTGGACAAGAATAAGCCTAGGGAGGTAAACAATGACCTAATTGTTCATCTAATGACACAGACACAACTATTGGATGCACAAGATTGGTTAGAAACCCTAATTGGACAAGCATAAGCCTAGGGAGGATGAAAATGACCTAAATGTTCATCCAATGACACAAAACACACCTATTGGATGCACAAGATTGGTTAGAAACCCTAATTGGACAAGAATAAGCCTAGGGAGGTAAACAATGACCTAATTGTTCATCCAATGACACAGACACAACTATTGGATGCACATGTTTGGTTAGAAACCCTAATTGGACAAGAATAAGCCTAGGGAGGTAGAAAATGACCTAATTGTTCATTCAACGACACAAAAACACCTAATGGATGCACAAGATTGGTTAAAAACCTTAATTGGACTACATGAAGTGTAGGGAGGACGAAAATGACCTAAATGTTCATCCAATGACACAAAACACCTATTGGATGCACAAGATTGGTTAAAAACCCTAATTGGACAAGAATTAGCCTAGGGAGGTCGAAAATGACCTAATTGTTCATCCAATTACACAAACACAACTATTGGATGCACAAGATTGGTTAGAAACCCTAATTGGACAAACATAAGCGTAGGGAGGATCAAAATGAGTTAAATGTTCATCCAAAGACACAAAACACCTATTGGATGCACAAGATTGGTTAAAAACCCTAAGTGGACTACATTAAGTGTAGGGAGGACGAAAATGACCTAAATGTTCATCCAATGACACAAAACACCTATTGGATGTACAAGATTGGTTAGAAACCCTAATTGGACAAGTATAAGCTTAGGGAGGATGAAAATGACCTAAATGTTCATCCAATGACACAAAACACCTATTGGATGCACAATATTGGTTAAAAACCCTAATTGGAAAAGATTAAGTGTAGGGAGGACGAAAATGACCTAAATGTTTATCCAATGACACAAACACACCTATTGGATGCACAAGATTGGTTAGAAACCCTAATTGGACAAGCATAAGCCTAGGGAGGATGAAAATGACCTAAATGTTCATCCAATGACACAAAACACACCTATTGGATGCACAAGATTGGTTAGAAACCCTAATTGGACAAGAATAAGCCTAGGGAGGTAAACAATGACCTAATTGTTCATCCAATGACACAGACACAACTATTGGATGCACATGTTTGGTTAGAAACCCTAATTGGACAAGAATAAGCCTAGGGAGGTCGAAAATGACCTAATTGTTCATTCAATGACACAAAAACACCTAATGGATGCACAAGATTGGTTAAAAACCTTAATTGGAATACATCAAGTGTAGGGAGGACGAAAATGACCTAAATGTTCATCCAATGACACAAAACACCTATTGGATGCACAAGATTGGTTAAAAACCCTAATTGGACAAGAATTAGCCTAGGGAGGTCGAAAATGACCTAATTGTTCATCCAATTACACAAACACAACTATTGGATGCACAAGATTGGTTAGAAACCCTAATTGGACAAGCATAAGCGTAGGGAGGATCAAAATGAGTTAAATGTTCATCCAATGACACAAAACACCTATTGGATGCACAAGATTGGTTAAAAACCCTAAGTGGACTACATTAAGCGTAGGGAGGACGAAAATGACCTAAATGTTCATCCAATGACACAAAACACACCTATTGGATGCACAAGATTGGTTAGAAACCCTAATTGGACAAGAATAAGCCTAGGGAGGTAAACAACGACCTAATTGTTCATCCAATGACACAGACACAACTATTGGACGCACATGTTTGGTTAGAAACCCTAATTGGACAAGAATAAGCCTAGGGAGGTCGAAAATGACCTAATTGTTCATTCAATGACACAAAAACACCTAATGGATGCACAAGATTGGTTAAAAACCTTAATTGGACTACATGAAATGTAGGGAGGACGAAAATGACCTAAATGTTGATCCAATGACACAAAACACCTGTTGGATGCACAAGATTGGTTAAAAATCCTAATTGGACAAGAATTAGCCTAGGGAGGACGAAAATGACCTAATTGTTCATCCAATGACTCAAACACACCTATTGGATGCACAAGATTGGTTAGAAACCCTAATTGGACAAGAATAAGCCTAGGGAGGTAAACAATGACCTAATTGTTCATCCAATGACACAGACACAACTATTGGATGCACATGTTTGGTTAGAAACCCTAATTGGACAAGAATAAGCCTAGGGAGGTCGAAAATGACCTAATTGTTCATTCAATGACACAAAAACACCTAATGGATGCACAAGATTGGTTAAAAACCTTAATTGGACTACATGAAGTGTAGGGAGGACGAAAATGACCTAAATGTTCATCCAATGACACAAAACACCTATTGGATGCACAAGATTGGTTAAAAACCCTAATTGGACAAGAATTAGCCTAGGGAGGTCGAAAATGACCTAATTGTTCATTCAATGACACAAAAACACCTAATGGATGCACAAGATTGGTTAAAATCCTTAATTGGACTACATGAAGTGTAGGGAGGACGAAAATGACCTAAATGTTCATCCAATGACACAAAACACCTATTGGATGCACAAGATTGGTTAAAAACCCTAATTGGACAAGAATTAGCCTAGGGAGGTCGAAAATGACCTAATTGTTCATCCAATTACACAAACACAACTATTGGATGCACAAGATAGGTTAGAAACCCTAATTGGACAAGCATAAGCGTAGGGAGGATCAAAATGAGTTAAATGTTCATCCAATGACACAAAACACCTATTGGATGCACAAGATTGGTTAAAAACCCTAAGTGGACTACATTAAGTGTAGGGAGGACGAAAATGACCTAAATGTTCACCCAATGACACAAAACACCTATTGGATGCACAAGATTGGTTAGAAACCCTAATTGGACAAGCATAAGCTTAGGGAGGATGAAAATGACTTAAATGTTCATCCAATGACACAAAACACCTATTGGATGCACAGTATTGGTTAAAAACCCTAATTGGAAAAGATTAAGTGTAGGGAGGACGAAAATGACCTAAATGTTTATCCAATGACACAAACACACCTATTGGATGCACAAGATTGGTTAGAAACTCTAATTGGACAAGAATAAGCCTAGGGAGGTAAACAATGACCTAATTGTTCATCCAATGACACAGACACAACTATTGGATGCACATGTTTGGTTAGAAACCCTAATTGGACAAGAATAAGCCTAGGGAGGTCGAAAATGACCTAATTGTTCATCCAATTACACAAACACAACTATTGGATGCACAAGATTGGTTAGAAACCCTAATTGGAGAAGCATAAGCGTAGGGAGGATCAAAATGAGTTAAATGTTCATCCAATGACACAAAACACCTATTGGATGCACAAGATTGGTTAAAAACCCTAATTGGACAAGAATAAGCCTAGGGAGGTCGAAAATGACCTAATTGTTCATCCAATTACACAAACACAACTATTGGATGCACAAGATTGGTTAGAAACCCTAATTGGACAAGCATAAGCGTAGGGAGGATCAAAATGAGTTAAATGTTCATCCAATGACACAAAACACCTATTGGATGCACAAGATTGGTTAAAAACCCTAAGTGGACTACATTAAGTGTAGGGAGGATCAAAATGAGTTAAATGTTCATCCAATGACACAAAACACCTATTGGATGCACAAGATTGGTTAAAAACCCTAATTGGACAAGAATTAGCCTAGGGAGGTCGAAAATGACCTAATAGTTCATCCAATTACACAAACACAACTATTGGATGCACAAGATTGGTTAGAAACCCTAATTGGACAAGCATAAGCGTAGGGAGGATCAAAATGAGTTAAATGTTCATCCAATGACACAAAACACCTATTGGATGCACAAGATTGGTTAAAAACCCTAAGTGGACTACATTAAGTGTAGGGAGGACGAAAATGACCAAAATGTTCATCCAATGACACAAAACACCTATTGGATGCACAAGATTGGTTAGAAACCCTAATTGGACAAGCATAAGCTTAGGGAGGATGAAAATGACCTAAATGTTCATCCAATGACACAAAACACCTATTGGATGCACAATATTGGTTAAAAACCCTAATTGGAAAAGATTAAGTGTAGGGAGGACGAAAATGACCTAAATGTTTATCCAATGACACAAACACACCTATTGGATGCACAAGATTGGTTAGAAATCCTAATTGGACAGGAATTAGCCTAGGGAGGTAAACAATGACCTAATTGTTAATCTAATGACGCAGACACAACTATTGGATGCACAAGATTGGTTAGAAACCCTAATTGGACAAGCATAAGCCTAGGGAGGATGAAAATGACCTAAATGTTCATCCAATGACACAAAACACACCTATTGGATGCACAAGATTGGTTAGAAACCCTAATTGGACAAGAATAAGCCTAGGGAGGTAAACAACGACCTAATTGTTCATCCAATGACACAGACACAACTATTGGACGCACATGTTTGGTTAGAAACCCTAATTGGACAAGAATAAGCCTAGGGAGGTCGAAAATGACCTAAATGTTTATCCAATGACACAAACACACCTATTGGATGCACAAGATTGGTTAGAAACCCTAATTGGACAAGAATAAGCCTAGGGAGGTAAACAATGACCTAATTGTTCATCTAATGACACAGACACAACTATTGGATGCACAAGATTGGTTAGAAACCCTAATTGGACAAGCATAAGCCTAGGGAGGATGAAAATGACCTAAATGTTCATCCAATGACACAAAACACACCTATTGGAATCACAAGATTGGTTAGAAACCCTAATTGGACAAGAATAAGCCTAGGGAGGTCGAAAATGACCTAATTGTTCATTCAATGACACAAAAACACCTAATGGATGCACAAGATTGGTTAAAAACCTTAATTGGACTACATGAAGTGTAGGGAGGACGAAAATGACCTAAATGTTGATCCAATGACACAAAACACCTGTTGGATGCACAAGATTGGTTAAAAATCCTAATTGGACAAGAATTAGCCTAGGGAGGACGAAAATGACCTAATTGTTCATCCAATGACACAAACACACCTATTGGATGCACAAGATTGGTTAGAAACCCTAATAGGACAAGAATAAGCCTAGGGAGGTAAACAATGACCTAATTGTTCATCCAATGACACAGACACAACTATTGGATGCACATGTTTGGTTAGAAACCCTAATTGGACAAGAATAAGCCTAGGGAGGTCGAAAATGACCTAATTGTTCATTCAATGACACAAAAACACCTAATGGATGCACAAGATTGGTTAAAATCCTTAATTGGACTACATGAAGTGTAGGGAGGACGAAAATGACCTAAATGTTCATCCAATGACACAAAACACCTATTGGATGCACAAGATTGGTTAAAAACCCTAATTGGACAAGAATTAGCCTAGGGAGGACGAAAATGACCTAATTGTTCATCCAATTACACAAACACAACTATTGGATGCACAAGATTGGTTAGAAACCCTAATTGGACAAGCATAAGCGTAGGGAGGATCAAAATGAGTTAAATGTTCATCCAATGACACAAAACACCTATTGGATGCACAAGATTGGTTAAAAACCCTAAGTGGACTACATTAAGTGTAGGGAGGACGAAAATGACCTAAATGTTCACCCAATGACACAAAACACCTATTGGATGCACAAGATTGGTTAGAAACCCAAATTGGACAAGCATAAGCTTAGGGAGGATGAAAATGACTTAAATGTTCATCCAATGACACAAAACACCTATTGGATGCACAAGATTGGTTAAAAACCCTAATTGGACAAGAATTAGCCTAGGGAGGTCGAAAATGACCTAATTGTTCATCCAATTACACAAACACAACTATTGGATGCACAAGATTGGTTAGAAACCCTAATTGGACAAGCATAAGCGTAGGGAGGATCAAAATGAGTTAAATGTTCATCCAATGACACAAAACACCTATTGGATGCACAAGATTGGTTAAAAAACCTAAGTGGACTACATTAAGTGTAGGGAGGACGAAAATGACCTAAATGTTCATCCAATGACACAAAACACCTATTGGATGCACAAGATTGGTTAGAAACCCTAATTGGACAAGCATAAGCTTAGGGAGGATGAAAATGACCTAAATGTTCATCCAATGACACAAAACACCTATTGGATGCACAATATTGGTTAAAAACCCTAATTGGAAAAGATTAAGTGTAGGGAGGACGAAAATGACCTAAATGTTTATCCAATGACACAAACACACCTATTGGATGCACAAGATTGGTTAGAAACCCTAATTGGACAAGCATAAGCCTAGGGAGGATGAAAATGACCTAAATGTTCATCCAATGACACAAAACACACCTATTGGATGCACAAGATTGGTTAGAAACCCTAATTGGACAAGCATAAGCCTAGGGAGGATGAAAATGACCTAAATGTTCATCCAATGACACAAAACACACCTATTGGATGCACAAGATTGGTTAGAAACCCTAATTGGACAAGAATAAGCCTAGGGAGGTAAACAATGACCTAATTGTTCATCCAATGACACAGACACAACTATTGGATGCACATGTTTGGTTAGAAACCCTAATTGGACAAGAATAAGCCTAGGGAGGTAGAAAATGACCTAATTGTTCATTCAATGACACAAAAACACCTAATGGATGCACAAGATTGGTTAAAAACCTTAATTGGACTACATGAAGTGTAGGGAGGACGAAAATGACCTAAATGTTCATCCAATGACACAAAACACCTATTGGATGCACAAGATTGGTTAAAAACCCTAATTGGACAAGAATTAGCCTAGGGAGGTCGAAAATGACCTAATTGTTCATCCAATTACACAAACACAACTATTGGATGCACAAGATTGGTTAGAAACCCTAATTGGACAAGCATAAGCGTAGGGAGGATCAAAATGAGTTAAATGTTCTTCCAATGACACAAAACACCTATTGGATGCACAAGATTGGTTAAAAACCCTAAGTGGACTACATTAAGTGTAGGGAGGACGAAAATGACCTAAATGTTCATCCAATGACACAAAACACCTATTGGATGCACAAGATTGGTTAGAAACCCTAATTGGACAAGCATAAGCTTAGGGAGGATGAAAATGACCTAAATGTTCATTCAATGACACAAAACACCTATTGGATGCACAATATTGGTTAAAAACCCTAATAGGAAAAGATTAAGTGTAGGGAGGACGAAAATGACCTAAATGTTTATCCAATGACACAAACACACCTATTGGATGCACAAGATTGGTTAGAAACCCTAATTGGACAAGAATAAGCCTAGGGAGGATGAAAATGACCTAAATGTTCATCCAATGACACAAAACACACCTATTAGATGCACAAGATTGGTTAGAAACCCTAATTGGACAAGAATAAGCCTAGGGAGGTAAACAACGACCTAATTGTTCATCCAATGACACAGACACAACTATTGGACGCACATGTTTGGTTAGAAACCCTAATTGGACAAGAATAAGCCTAGGGAAGTCGAAAATGACCTAATTGTTCATTCAATGACACAAAAACACCTAATGGATGCACAAGATTGGTTAAAAACCTTAATTGGACTACATGAAATGTAGGGAGGACGAAAATGACCTAAATGTTGATCCAATGACACAAAACACCTGTTGGATGCACAAGATTGGTTAAAAATCCTAATTGGACAAGAATTAGCCTAGGGAGGACGAAAATGACCTAATTGTTCATCCAATGACACAAACACACCTATTGGATGCACAAGATTGGTTAGAAACCCTAATTGGACAAGAATAAGCCTAGGGAGGTAAACAATGACCTAATTGTTCATCCAATGACACAGACACAACTATTGGATGCACATGTTTGGTTAGAAACCCTAATTGGACAAGAATAAGCCTAGGGAGGTCGAAAATGACCTAATTGTTCATCCAATTACACAAACACAACTATTGGATGCACAAGATTGGTTAGAAACCCTAATTGGAGAAGCATAAGCGTAGGGAGGATCAAAATGAGTTAAATGTTCATCCAATGACACAAAACACCTATAGGATGCACAAGATTGGTTAAAAACCCTAATTGGACAAGAATAAGCCTAGGGAGGTCGAAAATGACCTAATTGTTCATCCAATTACACAAACACAACTATTGGATGCACAAGATTGGTTAGAAACCCTAATTGGACAAGCATAAGCGTAGGGAGGATCAAAATGAGTTAAATGTTCATCCAATGACACAAAACACCTATTGGATGCACAAGATTGGTTAAAAACCCTAAGTGGACTACATTAAGTGTAGGGAGGATCAAAATGAGTTAAATGTTCATCCAATGACACAAAACACCTATTGGATGCACAAGATTGGTTAAAAACCCTAATTGGACAAGAATTAGCCTAGGGAGGTCGAAAATGACCTAATTGTTCATCCAATTACACAAACACACCTATTGGATGCACAAGATTGGTTAGAAACCCTAATTGGACAAGAATAAGCCTAGGGAGGTAAACAATGACCTAATTGTTCATCCAATGACACAGACACAACTATTGGATGCACATGTTTGGTTAGAAACCCTAATTGGACAAGAATAAGCCTAGGGAGGTCGAAAATGACCTAATTGTTCATTCAATGACACAAAAACACCTAATGGATGCACAAGATTGGTTAAAAACCTTAATTGGAATACATCAAGTGTAGGGAGGACGAAAATGACCTAAATGTTCATCCAATGACACAAAACACCTATTGGATGCACAAGATTGGTTAAAAACCCTAATTGGACAAGAATTAGCCTAGGGAGGTCGAAAATGACCTAATTGTTCATCCAATTACACAAACACAACTATTGGATGCACAAGATTGGTTAGAAACCCTAATTGGACAAGCATAAGCGTAGGGAGGATCAAAATGAGTTAAATGTTCATCCAATGACACAAAACACCTATTGGATGCACAAGATTGGTTAAAAACCCTAATTGGACAAGAATTAGCCTAGGGAGGTCGAAAATGACCTAATTGTTCATCCAATTACACAAACACAACTATTGGATGCACAAGATTGGTTAGAAACCCTAATTGGACAAGAATAAGCCTAGGGAGGTAAACAATGACCTAATTGTTCATCCAATGACACAGACACAACTATTGGATGCACATGTTTGGTTAGAAACCGTAATTGGACAAGAATAAGCCTAGGGAGGTCGAAAATGACCTAATTGTTCATTCAATGACACAAAAACACCTAATGGATGCACAAGATTGGTTAAAAACCTTAATTGGACTACATGAAGTGTAGGGAGGACGAAAATGACCTAAATGTTCATCCAATGACACAAAACACCTATTGGATGCACAAGATTGGTTAAAAACCCTAATTGGACAAGAATTAGCCTAGGGAGGTCGAAAATGACCTAATTGTTCATCCAATTACACAAACACAACTATTGGATGCACAAGATTGGTTAGAAACCCTAATTGGACAAGCATAAGCGTAGGGAGGATCAAAATGAGTTAAATGTTTATCCAATGACACAAAACACCTATTGGATGCACAAGATTGGTTAAAAACCCTAAGTGGACTACATTAAGTGTAGGGAGGACGAAAATGACCTAAATGTTCATCCAATGACACAAAACACCTATTGGATGCACAAGATTGGTTAGAAACCCTAATTGGACAAGCATAAGCTTAGGGAGGATGAAAATGACCTAAATGTTCATCCAATGACACAAAACCCCTATTGGATGCACAATATTGGTTAAAAACCCTAATTGGAAAAGATTAAGTGTAGGGAGGACGAAAATGACCTAAATGTTTATCCAATGACACAAACACACCTATTGGATGCACAAGATTGGTTAGAAACCCTAATTGGACAAGAATTAGCCTAGGGAGGTAAACAATGACCTAATTGTTCATCTAATGACACAGACACAACTATTGGATGCACAAGATTGGTTAGAAACCCTAATTGGACAAGCATAAGCCTAGGGAGGATGAAAATGACCTAAATGTTCATCCAATGACACAAAACACACCTATTGGATGCACAAGATTGGTTAGAAACCCTAATTGGACAAGCATAAGCTTAGGGAGGATGAAAATGACCTAAATGTTCATCCAATGACACAAAACACCTATTGGATGCACAATATTGGTTAAAAACCCTAATTGGAAAAGATTAAGTGTAGGGAGGACGAAAATGACCTAAATGTTTATCCAATGACACAAACACACCTATTGGATGCACAAGATTGGTTAGAAACCCTAATTGGACAAGAATAAGCCTAGGGAGGTAAACAATGACCTTATTGTTCATGTAATGACACAGACACAACTATTGGATGCACAAGATTGGTTAGAAACCCTAATTGGACAAGCATAAGCCTAGGGAGGATGAAAATGACCTAAATGTTCATCCAATGACACAAAACACACCTATTGGATGCACAAGATTGGTTAGAAACCCTAATTGGACAAGAATAAGCCTAGGGAGGTAAACAACGACCTAATTGTTCATCCAATGACACAGACACAACTATTGGACGCACATGTTTGGTTAGAAACCCTAATTGGACAAGAATAAGCCTAGGGAGGTCGAAAATGACTTAATTGTTCATTCAATGACACAAAAACACCTAATGGATGCACAAGATTGGTTAAAAACCTTAATTGGACTACATGAAATGTAGGGAGGACGAAAATGACCTAAATGTTGATCCAATGACACAAAACACCTGTTGGATGCACAAGATTGGTTAAAAATCCTAATTGGACAAGAATTAGCTTAGGGAGGACGAAAATGCACTAATTGTTCATCCAATGACACAAACACACCTATTGGATGCACAAGATTGGTTAGAAACCCTAATTGGACAAGAATAAGCCTAGGGAGGTAAACAATGACCTAATTGTTCTTCCAATGACACAGACACAACTATTGGATGCACATGTTTGGTTAGAAACCCTAATTGGACAAGAATAAGCCTAGGGAGGTCGAAAATGACCTAATTGTTCATTCAATGACACAAAAACACCTAATGGATGCACAAGATTGGTTAAAAACCTTAATTGGACTACATGAAGTGTAGGGAGGACGAAAATGACCTAAATGTTCATCCAATGACACAAAACACCTATTGGATGCACAAGATTGGTTAAAAACCCTAATTGGACAAGAATTAGCCTAGGGAGGTCGAAAATGACCTAATTGTTCATCCAATTACACAAACACAACTATTGGACGCACAAGATTGGTTAGAAACCCTAATTGGACAAGCATAAGCGTAGGGAGGATCAAAATGAGTTAAATGTTCATCCAATGACACAAAACACCTATTGGATGCACAAGATTGGTTAAAAACCCTAAGTGGACTACATTAAGTGTAGGGAGGACGAAAATGACCTAAATGTTCACCCAATGACACAAAACACCTATTGGATGCACAAGATTGGTTAGAAACCCTAATTGGACAAGCATAAGCTTAGGGAGGATGAAAATGACTTAAATGTTCATCCAATGACACAAAACACCTATTGGATGCACAGTATTGGTTAAAAACCCTAATTGGAAAAGATTAAGTGTAGGGAGGACGAAAATGACCTAAATGTTTATCCAATGACACAAACACACCTATTGGATGCACAAGATTGGTTAGAAACTCTAATTGGACAAGAATAAGCCTAGGGAGGTAAACAATGACCTAATTGTTCATCCAATGACACAGACACAACTATTGGATGCACATGTTTGGTTAGAAACCCTAATTGGACAAGAATAAGCCTAGGGAGGTCGAAAATGACCTAATTGTTCATTCAATGACACAAAAACACCTAGTGGATGCACAAGATTGGTTAAAAACCTTTATTGGACTACATGAAGTGTAGGGAGGACGAAAATGACCTAAATGTTCATCCAATGACACAAAACACCTATTGGATGCACAAGATTGGTTAAAAACCCTAATTGGACAAGAATTAGCCTAGGGAGGTCGAAAATGACCTAATTGTTCATCCAATTACACAAACACAACTATTGGATGCACAAGATTGGTTAGAAACCCTAATTGGACAAGCATAAGCGTAGGGAGGATCAAAATGAGTTAAATGTTCATCCAATGACACAAAACACCTATTGGATGCACAAGATTGGTTAAAAACCCTAAGTGGACTACATTAAGTGTAGGGAGGACGAAAATGACCTAAATGTTCATCCAATGACACAAAACACCTATTGGATGTACAAGATTGGTTAGAAACCCTAATTGGACAAGCATAAGCTTAGGGAGGATGAAAATGACCTAAATGTTCATCCAATGACACAAAACACCTATTGGATGCACAATATTGGTTAAAAACCCTAATTGGAAAAGATTAAGTGTAGGGAGGACGAAAATGACCTAAATGTTTATCCAATGACACAAACACACCTATTGGATGCACAAGATTGGTTAGAAACCCTAATTGGACAAGCATAAGCCTAGGGAGGATGAAAATGACCTAAATGTTCATCCAATGACACAAAACACACCTATTGGATGCACAAGATTGGTTAGAAACCCTAATTGGACAAGCATAAGCCTAGGGAGGATGAAAATGACCTAAATGTTCATCCAATGACACAAAACACACCTATTGGATGCACAAGATTGGTTAGAAACCCTAATTGGACAAGAATAAGCCTAGGGAGGTAAACAATGACCTAATTGTTCATCCAATGACACAGACACAACTATTGGATGCACATGTTTGGTTAGAAACCCTAATTGGACAAGAATAAGCCTAGGGAGGTAGAAAATGACCTAATTGTTCATTCAATGACACAAAAACACCTAATGGATGCACAAGATTGGTTAAAAACCTTAATTGGACTACATGAAGTGTAGGGAGGACGAAAATGACCTAAATGTTCATCCAATGACACAAAACACCTATTGGATGCACAAGATTGGTTAAAAACCCTAATTGGACAAGAATAAGCCTAGGGAGGTCGAAAATGACCTAATTGTTCATCCAATTACACAAACACAACTATTGGATGCACAAGATTGGTTAGAAACCCTAATTGGACAAGCATAAGCGTAGGGAGGATCAAAATGAGTTAAATGTTCATCCAATGACACAAAACACCTATTGGATGCACAAGATTGGTTAAAAACCCTAAGTGGACAACATTAAGCGTAGGGAGGACGAAAATGACCTAAATGTTCATCCAATGACACAAAACACCTATTGGATGCACAAGATTGGTTAGAAACCCTAATTGGACAACCATAAGCCTAGGGAGGATGAAAATGACCTAAATGTTCATCCAATGACACAAAACACCTATTGGATGCACAATATTGGTTAAAAACCCTAATTGGACAAGATTAAGCCTAGGGAGGTAAACAATGACCTAATTGTTCATCCAATGACACAGACACAACTATTGGATGCAAATGTTTGGTTAGAAACCCTAATTGGACAAGAATAAGCCTAGGGAGGTCCAAAATGACCTAATTGTTCATTCAATCACACAAAAACACCTAGTGGATGCACAAGATTGGTTAAAAACCTTTATTGGACTACATGAAGTGTAGGGAGGACGAAAATGACCTAAATGTTCATCCAATGACACAAAACACCTATTGGATGCACAAGATTGGTTAAAAACCCTAATTGGACAAGAATTAGCCTAGGGAGGTCGAAAATGACCTAATTGTTCATCCAATGACACAAACACACCTATTGGATGCACAAGATTGGTTAGAAACCCTAATTGGACAAGAATAAGCCTAGGGAGGTAAACAATGACCTAATTGTTCATCCAATGACACAGACACAACTATTGGATGCACATGTTTGGTTAGAAACCCTAATTGGACAAGAATAAGCCTAGGGAGGTCGAAAATGACCTAATTGTTCATTCAATGACACAAAAACACCTAATGGATGCACAAGATTGGTTAAAAACCTTAATTGGACTACATGAAGTGTAGGGAGGACGAAAATGACCTAAATGTTCATCCAATGACACAAAACAACTGTTGGATGCACAAGATTGGTTAAAAATCCTAATTGGACAAGAATTAGCCTAGGGAGGACGAAAATGACCTAATTGTTCATCCAATAACACAAACACACCTATTGGATGCACAAGATTGGTTAGAAACCCTAATTGGACAAGAATAAGCCTAGGGAGGTAAACAATGACCTAATTGTTCATCCAATGACACAGACACAACTATTGGATGCACATGTTTGGTTAGAAACCCTAATTGGACAAGAATAAGCCTAGGGAGGTCGAAAATGACCTAATTGTTCATTCAATGACACAAAAACACCTAATGGATGCACAAGATTGGTTAAAAACCTTAATTGGACTACATGAAGTGTAGGGAGGACGAAAATGACCTAAATGTTCATCCAATGACACAAAACACCTATTGGACGCACAAGATTGGTTAAAAACCCTAATTGGACAAGAATTAGCCTAGGGAGGTCGAAAATGACCTAATTGTTCATCCAATTACACAAACACATCTATTGGATGCACAAGATTGGTTAGAAACCCTAATTGGACAAGCATAAGCCTAGGGAGGATCAAAATGAGTTAAATGTTCATCCAATGACACAAAACACCTATTGGATGCACAAGATTGGTTAAAAACCCTAAGTGGACTACATTAAGGGTAGGGAGGACGAAAATGACCTAAATGTTCATCCAATGACACAAAACACCTATTGGATGCACAAGATTGGTTAGAAACCCTAATTGGACAAGCATAAGCTTAGGGAGGATGAAAATGACCTAAATGTTCATCCAATGACACAAAACACCTATTGGATGCACAATATTGGTTAAAAACCCTAATTGGAAAAGATTAAGTGTAGGGAGGACGAAAATGACCTAAATGTTTATCCAATGACACAAACACACCTATTGGATGCACAAGATTGGTTAGAAACCCTAATTGGACAAGAATTAGCCTAGGGAGGTAAACAATGACCTAATTGTTCATCTAATGACACAGACACAACTATTGGATGCACATGATTGGTTAGAAACCCTAATTGGACAAGCATAAGCCTAGGGAGGATGAAAATGACCTAAATGTTCATCCAATGACACAAAACACACCTATTGGATGCACAAGATTGGTTAGAAACCCTAATTGGACAAGAATAAGCCTAGGGAGGTAAACAACGACCTAATTGTTCATCCAATGACACAGACACAACTATTGGACGCACATGTTTGGTTAGAAACCCTAATTGGACAAGAATAAGCCTAGGGAGGTCGAAAATGACCTAATTCTTCATTCAATGACACAAAAACACCTAATGGATGCACAAGATTGGTTAAAAACCTTAATTGGACTACATGAAATGTAGGGAGGACGAAAATGACCTAAATGTTGATCCAATGAAACAAAACACCTGTTGGATGCACAAGATTGGTTAAAAATCCTAATTGGACAAGAATTAGCCTAGGGAGGACGAAAATGACCTAATTGTTCATCCAATGACACAAACACACCTATTGGATGCACAAGATTGGTTAGAAACCCTAATTGGACAAGAATAAGCCTAGGGAGGTAAACAATGACCTAATTGTTC
>JBBPBS010000604.1:1121702-1154784 GCA_037974835.1 Cicer judaicum | reverse complement strand
ACACAACTATTGGATGCAAATGTTTGGTTAGAAACCCTAATTGGACAAGAATAAGCCTAGGGAGGTCGAAAATGACCTAATTGTTCATTCAATGACACAAAAACACCTAATGGATGCACAAGATTGGTTAAAAACCTTAATTGGACTACATGAAATGTAGGGAGGACGAAAATGACCTAAATGTTGATCCAATGACGCAAAACACCTGTTGGATGCACAAGATTGGTTAAAAATCCTAATTGGACAAGAATTAGCCTAGGGAGGACGAAAATGACCTAATTGTTCATCCAATGACACAAACACACCTATTGGATGCACAAGATTGGTTAGAAACCCTAATTGGACAAGAATAAGCCTAGGGAGGTAAACAATGACCTAATTGTTCATCCAATGACACAGACACAACTATTGGATGCACATGTTTGGTTAGAAACCCTAATTGGACAAGAATAAGCCTAGGGAGGTCGAAAATGACCTAATTGTTCATTCAATGACACAAAAACACCTAATGGATGCACAAGATTGGTTAAAAACCTTAATTGGACTACATGAAGTGTAGGGAGGACGAAAATGACCTAAATGTTCATCCAATGACACAAAACACCTATTGGACGCACAAGATTGGTTAAAAACCCTAATTGGACAAGAATTAGCCTAGGGAGGTCGAAAATGACCTAATTGTTCATCCAATTACACAAACACATCTATTGGATGCACAAGATTGGTTAGAAACCCTAATTGGAGAAGCATAAGTGTAGGGAGGATCAAAATGAGTTAAATGTTCATCCAATGACACAACACCTATTGGATGCACAAGATTGGTTAAAAACCCTAATTGGACAAGAATTAGCCTAGGGAGGTCGAAAATGACCTAATTGTTCATCCAATTACACAAACACAACTATTGGATGCACAAGATTGGATAGAAACCCTAATTGGACAAGCATAAGCGTAGGGAGGATCAAAATGAGTTAAATGTTCATCCAATGACACAAAACACCTATTGGATGCACAAGATTGGTTAAAAACCCTAAGTGGACTACATTAAGTGTAGGGAGGACGAAAATGACCTAAATGTTCATCCAATGACACAAAACACCTATTGGATGCACAAGATTGGTTAGAAACCCTAATTGGACAAGCATAAGCTTAGGGAGGATGAAAATGACCTAAATGTTCATCCAATGACACAAAACACCTATTGGGTGCACAATATTGGTTAAAAACCCTAATTGGAAAAGATTAAGTGTAGGGAGGACGAAAATGACCTAAATGTTTATCCAATGACACAAACACACCTATTGGATCCACAAGATTGGTTAGAAACCCTAATTGGACAAGAATTAGCCTAGGGAGGTAAACAATGACCTAATTGTTCATCTAATGACACAAACACAACTATTGGATGGACAAAATTGGTTAGAAACCCTAATTGGACAAGCATAAGCCTAGGGAGGATGAAAATGACCTAATTGTTCATTCAATGACACAAAAACACCTAATGGATGCACAAGATTGGTTAAAAACCTTAATTGGACTACATGAAATGTAGGGAGGACGAAAATGACCTAAATGTTGATCCAATGACACAAAACACCTGTTGGATGCACAAGATTGGTTAAAAATCCTAATTGGACAAGAATTAGCCTAGGGAGGACGAAAATGACCTAATTGTTCATCCAATGACACAAACACACCTATTGGATGCACAAGATTGGTTAGAAACCCTAATTGGACAAGAATAAGCCTAGGGAGGTAAACAATGACCTAATTGTTCATCCAATGACACAGACACAACTATTGGATGCACATGTTTGGTTAGAAACCCTAATTGGACAAGAATAAGCCTAGGGAGGTCGAAAATGACCTAATTGTTCATTCAATGACACAAAAACACCTAATGGATGCACAATATTGGTTAAAAACCTTAATTGGACTACATGAAGTGTAGGGAGGACGAAAATGACCTAAATGTTCATCCAATGACACAAAACACCTATTGGACGCACAAGATTGGTTAAAAACCCTAATTGGACAAGAATTAGCCTAGGGAGGTCGAAAATGACCTAATTGTTCATCCAATTACACAAACACATCTATTGGATGCACAAGATTGGTTAGAAACCCTAATTGGAGAAGCATAAGTGTAGGGAGGATCAAAATGAGTTAAATGTTCATCCAATGACACAAAACACCTATTGGATGCACAAGATTGGTTAAAAACCCTAATTGGACAAGAATTAGCCTAGGGAGGTCGAAAATGACCTAATTGTTCATCCAATTACACAAACACAACTATTGGATGCACAAGATTGGATAGAAACCCTAATTGGACAAGCATAAGCGTAGGGAGGATCAAAATGAGTTAAATGTTCATCCAATGACACAAAACACCTATTGGATGCACAAGATTGGTTAAAAACCCTAAGTGGACTACATTAAGTGTAGGGAGGACGAAAATGACCTAAATGTTTATCCAATGACACAAAACACCTATTGGATGCACAAGATTGGTTAGAAACCCTAATTGGACAAGCATAAGCTTAGGGAGGATGAAAATGACCTAAATGTTCATCCAATGACACAAAACACCTATTGGATGCACAATATTGGTTAAAAACCCTAATTGGAAAAGATTAAGTGTAGGGAGGACGAAAATGACCTAAATGTTTATCCAATGACACAAACACACCTATTGGATGCACAAGATTGGTTAGAAACCCTAATTGGACAAGAATTAGCCTAGGGAGGTAAACAATGACCTAATTGTTCATCTAATGACACAAACACAACTATTGGATGCACAAAATTGGTTAGAAACCCTAATTGGACAAGCATAAGCCTAGGGAGGATGAAAATGACCTAAATGTTCATCCTATGACACAAAACACACCTATTGGATGCACAAGATTGGTTAGAAACCCTAATTGGACAAGAATAAGCCTAGGGAGGTAAACAACGACCTAATTGTTCATCCAATGACACAGACACAACTATTGGACGCACATGTTTGGTTAGAAACCCTAATTGGACAAGAATAAGCCTAGGGAGGTCGAAAATGACCTAATTGTTCATTCAATGACACAAAAACACCTAATGGATGCACAAGATTGGTTAAAAACCTTAATTGGACTACATGAAATGTAGGGAGGAGAAAATGACCTAAATGTTGATCCAATGACACAAAACACCTGTTGGATGCACAAGATTGGTTAAAAATCCTAATTGGACAAGAATTAGCCTAGGGAGGACGAAAATGACCTAATTGTTCATCCAATGACACAAACACACCTATTGGATGCACAAGATTGGTTAGAAACCCTAATTGGACAAGAATAAGCCTAGGGAGGTAAACAATGACCTAATTGTTCATCCAATGACACAGACACAACTATTGGATGCAGATGTTTGGTTAGAAACCCTAATTGGACAAGAATAAGCCTAGGGAGGTCGAAAATAACCTAATTGTTCATTCAATGACACAAAAACACCTAATGGATGCACAAGATTGGTTAAAAACCTTAATTGGACTACATGAAGTGTAGGGAGGACGAAAATGACCTAAATGTTCATCCAAAGACACAAAACACCTATTGGATGCACAACATTGGTTAAAAACCCTAATTGGACAAGAATTAGCCTAGGGAGGTCGAAAATGACCTAATTGTTCATCCAATTACACAAACACAACTATTGGATGCACAAGATTGGTTAGAAACCCTAATTGGACAAGCATAAGCGTAGGGAGAATCAAAATGAGTTAAATGTTCATCCAATGACACAAAACACCTATTGGATGCACAAGATTGGTTAAAAACCCTAAGTGGACTACATTAAGTGTAGGGAGGACGAAAATGACCTAAATGTTCATCCAATGACACAAAACACCTATTGGATGCACAAGATTGGTTAGAAACCCTAATTGGACAAGCATAAGCTTAGGGAGGATGAAAATGACCTAAATGTTCATCCAATGACACAAAACACCTATTGGATGCACAATATTGGTTAAAAACCCTAATTGGAAAAGATTAAGCCTAGGGAGGTAAACAATGACCTAATTGTTCATCCAATGACACAGACACAACTATTGGATGCAAATGTTTGGTTAGAAACCCTAATTGGACAAGAATAAGCCTAGGGAGGTCGAAAATGACCTAATTGTTCATTCAATGACACAAAAACACCTAGTGGATGCACAAGATTGGTTAAAAACCTTTATTGGACTACATGAAGTGTAGGGAGGACGAAAATGACCTAAATGTTCATCCAATGACACAAAACACCTATTGGATGCACAAGATTGGTTAAAAACCCTAATTGGACAAGAATTAGCCTAGGGAGGTCGAAAATGACCTAATTGTTCATCCAATTACACAAACACAACTATTGGATGCACAAGATTGGTTAGAAACCCTAATTGGACAAGCATAAGCGTAGGGAGAATCAAAATGAGTTAAATGTTCATCCAATGACACAAAACACCTATTGGATGCACAAGATTGGTTAAAAACCCTAAGTGGACTACATTAAGTGTAGGGAGGACGAAAATGACCTAAATGTTCACCCAATGACACAAAACACCTATTGGATGCACAAGATTGGTTAGAAACCCTAATTGGACAAGCATAAGCTTAGGGAGGATGAAAATGACCTAAATGTTCATTCAATGACACCAAACACCTATTGGATGCACAGTATTGGTTAAAAACCCTAATTGGAAAAGATTAAGTGTAGGGAGGACGAAAATGACCTAAATGTTTATCCAATGACACAAACACACCTATTGGATGCACAAGATTGGTTAGAAACCCTAATTGGACAAGAATAAGCCTAGGGAGGTAAACAATGACCTAATTGTTCATCTAATGACACAGACACAACTATTGGATGCACAAGATTGGTTAGAAACCCTAATTGGACAAGCATAAGCCAAGGGAGGATGAAAATGACCTAAATGTTCATCCAATGACACAAAACACACCTATTGGATGCACAAGATTGGTTAGAAACCCTAATTGGACAAGAATAAGCCTAGGGAGGTAAACAACGACCTAATTGTTCATCCAACGACACAGACACAACTATTGGACGCACATGTTTGGTTAGAAACCCTAATTGGACAAGAATAAGCCTAGGGAGGTTAAAAATGACCTAATTGTTCATTCAATGACACAAAAACACCTAATGGATGCATAAGATTGGTTAAAAACCTTAATTGGACTACATGAAATGTAGGGAGGACGAAAATGACCTAAATGTTCATCCAATGACACAAAACACCTGTTGGATGCACAAGAATGGTTAAAAATCCTAATTGGACAAGAATTAGCCTAGGGAGGACGAAAATGACCTAATTGTTCATCCAATGACACAAACACACCTATTGGATGCACAAGATTGGTTAGAAACCCTAATTGGACAAGAATAAGCCTAGGGAGGTAAACAATGACCTAATTGTTCATCCAATGACACAGACACAACTATTGGATGCACATGTTTGGTTAGAAACCCTAATTGGACAAGCATAAGCCTAGGGAGGATGAAAATGACCTAAATGTTCATCCAATGACACAAAACACACCTATTGGATGCACAAGATTGGTTAGAAACCCTAATTGGACAAGAATAAGCCTAGGGAGGTAAACAACGACCTAATTGTTCATCCAATGACACAGACACAACTATTGGACGCACATGTATGGTTAGAAACCCTAATTGGACAAGAATAAGCCTAGGGAGGTCGAAAATGACCTAATTGTTCATTCAATGACACAAAAACACCTAATGGATGCACAAGATTGGTTAAAAACCTTAATTGGACTACATGAAGTGTAGGGAGGACGAAAATGACCTAAATGTTCATCCAATGACACAAAATACCTATTAGATGCACAAGATTGGTTAAAAACCCTAATTGGACAAGAATTAGCCTAGGGAGGTCGAAAATGACCTAATTGTTCATCCAATTACACAAACACAACTATTGGATGCACAAGATTGGTTAGAAACCCTAATTGGACAAGCATAAGCGTAGGGAGGATCAAAATGAGTTAAATGTTCATCCAATGACACAAAACACCTATTGGATGCACAAGATTGGTTAAAAACCCTAATTGGACAAGAATTAGCCTAGGGAGGTCGAAAATGACCTAATTGTTCATCCAATTACACAAACACAACTATTGGATGCACAAGATTGGTTAAAAACCCTAATTGGACAAGCATAAGCGTAGGGAGGATCAAAATTAGTTAAATGTTCATCCAATGACACAAAACACCTATTGGATGCACAAGATTGGTTAGAAACCCTAATTGGACAAGAATAAGCCTAGGGAGGTAAACAATGAGCTAATTGTTCATCTAATGACACAGACACAACTATTGGATGCACAAGATTGGTTAGAAACCCTAATTGGACAAGCATAAGCTTAGGGAGGATGAAAATGACCTAAATGTTCATCCAATGACACAAAACACCTATTGGATGCACAATATTGGTTAAAAACCCTAAGTGGACTACATTAAGTGTAGGGAGGACGAAAATGACCTAAATGTTCATCCAATGACACAAAACACCTATTGGATACACAAGATTGGTTAGAAACCCTAATTGGACAAGCATAAGCGTAGGGAGTATCAAAATGAGTTAAATGTTCATCCAATGACACAAAACACCTATTGGATGCACAAGATTGGTTAAAAACCCTAAGTGGACTACATTAAGTGTAGGGAGGACGAAAATGACCTAAATGTTCACCCAATGACACAAAACACCTATTGGATGCACAAGATTGGTTAGAAACCCTAATTGGACAAGCATAAGCTTAGGGAGGATGAAAATGACCTAAATGTTCATTCAATGACACAAAACACCTATTGGATGCACAGTATTGGTTAAAAACCCTAATTGGAAAAGATTAAGTGTAGGGAGGACGAAAATGACCTAAATGTTTATCCAATGACACAAACACACCTATTGGATGCACAAGATTGGTTAGAAACCCTAATTGGACAAGAATAAGCCTAGGGATGTAAACAATGACCGAATTGTTCATCTAATGACACAGACACAACTATTGGATGCACAAGATTGGTTAGAAACCCTAATTGAACAAGCATAAGCCTAGGGAGGATGAAAATGACCTAAATGTTCATCCAATGACACAAAACACACCTATTGGATGCACAAGATTGGTTAGAAACCCTAATTGGACAAGAATAAGCCTAGGGAGGTAAACAACGACCTAATTGTTCATCCAATGACACAGACACAACTATTGGACGCACATGTTTGGTTAGAAACCCTAATTGGACAAGAATAAGCCTAGGGAGGTCGAAAATGACCTAATTGTTCATTCAATGACACAAAAACACCTAATGGATGCACAAGATTGGTTAAAAACCTTAATTGGACTACATGAAATGTAGGGAGGACGAAAATGACCTAAATGTTGATCCAATGACACAAAACACCTGTGGGATGCACAAGATTGGTTAAAAATCCTAATTGGACAAGAATTAGCCTAGGGAGGACGAAAATGACCTAATTGTTCATCCAATGACACAAACACACCTATTGGATGCACAAGATTGGTTAGAAACCCTAATTGGACAAGAATAAGCCTAGGGAGGTAAACAATGACCTAATTGTTCATCCAATGACACAGACACAACTATTGGATGCACATGTTTGGTTAGAAACCCTAATTGGACAAGCATAAGCCTAGGGAGGATGAAAATGACCTAAATGTTCATCCAATGACACAAAACACACCTATTGGATGCACAAGATTGGTTAGAAACCCTAATTGGACAAGAATAAGCCTAGGGAGGTAAACAACGACCTAATTGTTCATCCAACGACACAGACACAACTATTGGACGCACATGTTTGGTTAGAAACCCTAATTGGACAAGAATAAGCCTAGGGAGGTCGAAAATGACCTAATTGTTCATTCAATGACACAAAAACACCTAATGGATGCACAAGATTGGTTAAAAACCTTAATTGGACTACATGAAATGTAGGGAGGACGAAAATGACCTAAATGTTGATCCAATGACACAAAACACCTGTTGGATGCACAAGATTGGTTAAAAATCCTAATTGGACAAGAATTAGCCTAGGGAGGACGAAAATGACCTAATTGTTCATCCAATGACTCAAACACACCTATTGGATGCACAAGATTGGTTAGAAACCCTAATTGGACAAGAATAAGCCTAGGGAGGTAAACAATGACCTAATTGTTCATCCAATGACACAGACACAACTATTGGATGCACATGTTTGGTTAGAAACCCTAATTGGACAAGAATAAGCCTAGGGAGGTCGAAAATGACCTAATTGTTCATTCAATGACACAAAAACACCTAATGGATGCACAAGATTGGTTAAAAACCTTAATTGGACTACATGAAGTGTAGGGAGGACGAAAATGACCTAAATGTTCATCCAATGACACAAAACACCTATTGGATGCACAAGATTGGTTAAAAACCCTAATTGGACAAGAATTAGCCTAGGGAGGTCGAAAATGACCTAATTGTTCATTCAATGACACAAAAACACCTAATGGATGCACAAGATTGGTTAAAATCCTTAATTGGACTACATGAAGTGTAGGGAGGACGAAAATGACCTAAATGTTCATCCAATGACACAAAACACCTATTGGATGCACAAGATTGGTTAAAAACCCTAATTGGACAAGAATTAGCCTAGGGAGGTCGAAAATGACCTAATTGTTCATCCAATTACACAAACACAACTATTGGATGCACAAGATAGGTTAGAAACCCTAATTGGACAAGCATAAGCGTAGGGAGGATCAAAATGAGTTAAATGTTCATCCAATGACACAAAACACCTATTGGATGCACAAGATTGGTTAAAAACCCTAAGTGGACTACATTAAGTGTAGGGAGGACGAAAATGACCTAAATGTTCACCCAATGACACAAAACACCTATTGGATGCACAAGATTGGTTAGAAACCCTAATTGGACAAGCATAAGCTTAGGGAGGATGAAAATGACTTAAATGTTCATCCAATGACACAAAACACCTATTGGATGCACAGTATTGGTTAAAAACCCTAATTGGAAAAGATTAAGTGTAGGGAGGACGAAAATGACCTAAATGTTTATCCAATGACACAAACACACCTATTGGATGCACAAGATTGGTTAGAAACCCTAATTGGACAAGCATAAGCCTAGGGAGGATGAAAATGACCTAAATGTTCATCCAATGACACAAAACACACCTATTGGATGCACAAGATTGGTTAGAAACCCTAATTGGACAAGAATAAGCCTAGGGAGGTAAACAACGACCTAATTGTTCATCCAATGACACAGACACAACTATTGGACGCACATGTATGGTTAGAAACCCTAATTGGACAAGAATAAGCCTAGGGAGGTCGAAAATGACCTAATTGTTCATTCAATGACACAAAAACACCTAATGGATGCACAAGATTGGTTAAAAACCTTAATTGGACTACATGAAATGTAGGGAGGACGAAAATGACCTAAATGTTCATCCAATGACACAAAACACCTATTGGATGCACAAGATTGGTTAAAAACCCTAATTGGACAAGAATTAGCCTAGGGAGGTCGAAAATGACCTAATTGTTCATCCAATGACACAAACACACCTATTGGATGCACAAGAATGGTTAGAAACCCTAATTGGACAAGCATAAGCTTAGGGAGGATGAAAATGACCTAAATGTTCATTCAATGACACAAAACACCTATTGGATGCACAGTAGTGGTTAAAAACCCTAATTGGAAAAGATTAAGTGTAGGGAGGACGAAAATGACCTAAATGTTTATCCAATGACACAAACACACCTATTGGATGCACAAGATTGGTTAGAAACCCTAATTGGACAAGAATAAGCCTAGGGAGGTAAACAATGACCTAATTGTTCATCCAATGACACAGACACAACTATTGGATGCACATGTTTGGTTAGAAACCGTAATTGGACAAGAATAAGCCTAGGGAGGTCGAAAATGACCTAATTGTTCATTCAATGACACAAAAACACCTAATGGATGCACAAGATTGGTTAAAAACCTTAATTGGACTACATGAAGTGTAGGGAGGACGAAAATGACCTAAATGTTCATCCAATGACACAAAACACCTATTGGATGCACAAGATTGGTTAAAAACCCTAATTGGACAAGAATTAGCCTAGGGAGGTCGAAAATGACCTAATTGTTCATCCAATTACACAAACACAACTATTGGATGCACAAGATTGGTTAGAAACCCTAATTGGACAAGCATAAGCGTAGGGAGGATCAAAATGAGTTAAATGTTCATCCAATGACACAAAACACCTATTGGATGCACAAGATTGGTTAAAAACCCTAAGTGGACTACATTAAGCGTAGGGAGGACGAAAATGACCTAAATGTTCATCCAATGACACAAAACACACCTATTGGATGCACAAGATTGGTTAGAAACCCTAATTGGACAAGAATAAGCCTAGGGAGGTAAACAACGACCTAATTGTTCATCCAATGACACAGACACAACTATTGGACGCACATGTTTGGTTAGAAACCCTAATTGGACAAGAATAAGCCTAGGGAGGTCGAAAATGACCTAATTGTTCATTCAATGACACAAAAACACCTAATGGATGCACAAGATTGGTTAAAAACCTTAATTGGACTACATGAAATGTAGGGAGGACGAAAATGACCTAAATGTTGATCCAATGACACAAAACACCTGTTGGACGCACAAGATTGGTTAAAAATCCTAATTGGACAAGAATTAGCCTAGGGAGGACGAAAATGACCTAATTGTTCATCCAATGACACAAACACACCTATTGGATGCACAAGATTGGTTAGAAACCCTAATTGGACAAGAATAAGCCTAGGGAGGTAAACAACGACCTAATTGTTCATCCAACGACACAGACACAACTATTGGACGCACATGTTTGGTTAGAAACCCTAATTGGACAAGAATAAGCCTAGGGAGGTCGAAAATGACCTAATTGTTCATTCAATGACACAAAAACACCTAATGGATGCACAAGATTGGTTAAAAACCTTAATTGGACTACATGAAATGTAGGGAGGACAAAAATGACCTAAATGTTGATCCAATGACACAAAACACCTGTTGGATGCACAAGATTGGTTAAAAATCCTAATTGGACAAGAATTAGCCTAGGGAGGACGAAAATGACCTAATTGTTCATCCAATGACACAAACACACCTATTGGATGCACAAGATTGGTTAGAAACCCTAATTGGACAAGAATAAGCCTAGGGAGGTAAACAATGACCTAATTGTTCATCCAATGACACAGACACAACTATTGGATGCACATGTTTGGTTAGAAACCCTAATTGGACAAGAATAAGCCTAGGGAGGTCGAAAATGACCTAATTGTTCATTCAATGACACAAAAACACCTAATGGATGCACAAGATTGGTTAAAAACCTTAATTGGACTACATGAAGTGTAGGGAGGAAGAAAATGACCTAAATGTTCATCCAATGACACAAAACACCTATTGGATGCACAAGATTGGTTAAAAACCCTAATTGGACAAGAATTAGCCTAGGGAGGTCGAAAATGACCTAATTGTTCATCCAATTACACAAACACAACTATTGGTTGCACAAGATTGGTTAGAAACCCTAATTGGACAAGCATAAGCGTAGGGAGGATCAAAATGAGTTAAATGTTCATCCAATGACACAAAACACCTATTGGATGCACAAGATTGGTTAAAAAACCTAAGTGGACTACATTAAGTGTAGGGAGGACGAAAATGACCTAAATGTTCATCCAATGACACAAAACACCTATTGGATGCACAAGATTGGTTAGAAACCCTAATTGGACAAGCATAAGCTTAGGGAGGATGAAAATGACCTAAATGTTCATCCAATGACACAAAACACCTATTGGATGCACAATATTGGTTAAAAACCCTAATTGGAAAAGATTAAGTGTAGGGAGGACGAAAATGACCTAAATGTTTATCCAATGACACAAACACACCTATTGGATGCACAAGATTGGTTAGAAACCCTAATTGGACAAGAATTAGCTTAGGGAGGTAAACAATGACCTAATTGTTCATCTAATGACACAAACACAACTATTGGATGCACAAGATTGGTTAGAAACCCTAATTGGACAAGCATAAGCCTAGGGAGGATGAAAATGACCTAAATGTTCATCCAATGACACAAAACACACCTATTGGATGCACAAGATTGGTTAGAAACCCTAATTGGACAAGAATAAGCCTAGGGAGGTAAACAACGACCTAATTGTTCATCCAATGACACAGACACAACTATTGGACGCACATGTTTGGTTAGAAACCCTAATTGGACAAGAATAAGCCTAGGGAGGTCGAAAATCACCTAATTGTTCATTCAATGACACAAAAACACCTAATGGATGCACAAGATTGGTTAAAAACCTTAATTGGACTACATGAAATGTAGGGAGGACGAAAATGACCTAAATGTTGATCCA
Organism: Cicer judaicum; assembly: GCA_037974835.1. Lineage (NCBI taxonomy): Eukaryota > Viridiplantae > Streptophyta > Magnoliopsida > Fabales > Fabaceae > Cicer > Cicer judaicum. Next base: position 1,142,235 of record JBBPBS010000604.1, on the reverse strand, counting down.
ATGACACAAAACACCTGTTGGATGCACAAGATTGGTTAAAAATCCTAAATGGACAAGAATTAGCCTAGGGAGGACGAAAATGACCTAATTGTTCATCCAATGACACAAACACACCTATTGGATGCACAAGAATGGTTAGAAACCCTAATTGGACAAGAATAAGCCTAGGGAGGTAAACAATGACCTAATTGTTCATCCAATGACACAGACACAACTATTGGATGCACATGTTTGGTTAGAAACCCTAATTGGACAAGAATAAGCCTAGGGAGGTCGAAAATGACCTAATTGTTCATTCAATGACACAAAAACACCTAATGGATGCACAAGATTGGTTAAAAACCTTAATTGGACTACATGAAGTGTAGGGAGGACGAAAATGACCTGAATGTTCATCCAATGACACAAAACACCTATTGGATGCACAAGATTGGTTAAAAACCCTAATTGGACAAGAATTAGCCTAGGGAGGTCGAAAATGACCTAATTGTTCATCCAATTACACAAACACAACTATTGGATGCACAAGATTGGTTAAAAACCCTAATTGGACAAGCATAAGCGTAGGGAGGATCAAAATTAGTTAAATGTTCATCCAATGACACAAAACACCTATTGGATGCACAAGATTGGTTAGAAACCCTAATTGGACAAGAATAAGCCTAGGGAGGTAAACAATGAGCTAATTGTTCATCTAATGACACAGACACAACTATTGGATGCACAAGATTGGTTAGAAACCCTAATTGGACAAGCATAAGCTTAGGGAGGATGAAAATGACCTAAATGTTCATCCAATGACACAAAACACCTATTGGATGCACAATATTGGTTAAAAACCCTAAGTGGACTACATTAAGTGTAGGGAGGACGAAAATGACCTAAATGTTCATCCAATGACACAAAACACCTATTGGATACACAAGATTGGTTAGAAACCCTAATTGGACAAGCATAAGCTTAGGGAGGATGAAAATGACCTAAATGTTCATCCAATGACACAAAACACCTATTGGATGCACAAGATTGGTTAAAAACCCTAATTGGACAAGAATTAGCCTAGGGAGGTCGAAAATGACCTAATTGTTCATCCAATTACACAAACACACCTATTGGATGCACAAGATTGGTTAGAAACCCTAATTGGACAAGCATAAGCGTAGGGAGGATCAAAATGAGTTAAATGTTCATCCAATGACACAAAACACCTATTGGATGCACAAGATTGGTTAAAAAACCTAAGTGGACTACATTAAGTGTAGGGAGGACGAAAATGACCTAAATGTTCATCCAATGACACAAAACACCTATTGGATGCACAAGATTGGTTAGAAACCCTAATTGGACAAGCATAAGCTTAGGGAGGATGAAAATGACCTAAATGTTCATCCAATGACACAAAACACCTATTGGATGCACAATATTGGTTAAAAACCCTAATTGGAAAAGATTAAGTGTAGGGAGGACGAAAATGACCTAAATGTTTATCCAATGACACAAACACACCTATTGGATGCACAAGATTGGTTAGAAACCCTAATTGGACAAGCATAAGCCTAGGGAGGATGAAAATGACCTAAATGTTCATCCAATGACACAAAACACACCTATTGGATGCACAAGATTGGTTAGAAACCCTAATTGGACAAGCATAAGCCTAGGGAGGATGAAAATGACCTAAATGTTCATCCAATGACACAAAACACACCTATTGGATGCACAAGATTGGTTAGAAACCCTAATTGGACAAGAATAAGCCTAGGGAGGTAAACAATGACCTAATTGTTCATCCAATGACACAGACACAACTATTGGATGCACATGTTTGGTTAGAAACCCTAATTGGACAAGAATAAGCCTAGGGAGGTAGAAAATGACCTAATTGTTCATTCAATGACACAAAAACACCTAATGGATGCACAAGATTGGTTAAAAACCTTAATTGGACTACATGAAGTGTAGGGAGGACGAAAATGACCTAAATGTTCATCCAATGACACAAAACACCTATTGGATGCACAAGATTGGTTAAAAACCCTAATTGGACAAGAATTAGCCTAGGGAGGTCGAAAATGACCAAATTGTTCATCCAATTACACAAACACAACTATTGGATGCACAAGATTGGTTAGAAACCCTAATTGGACAAGCATAAGCGTAGGGAGGATCAAAATGAGTTAAATGTTCATCCAATGACACAAAACACCTATTGGATGCACAAGATTGGTTAAAAACCCTAAGTGGACTACATTAAGTGTAGGGAGGACGAAAATGACCTAAATGTTCACCCAATGACACAACACACCTATTGGATGCACAAGATTGGTTAGAAACCCTAATTGGACAAGCATAAGCTTAGGGAGGATGAAAATGACTTAAATGTTCATCCAATGACACAAAACACCTATTGGATGCACAGTATTGGTTAAAAACCCTAATTGGAAAAGATTAAGTGTAGGGAGGACGAAAATGACCTAAATGTTTATCCAATGACACAAACACACCTATTGGATGCACAAGATTGGTTAGAAACCCTAATTGGACAAGAATAAGCCTAGGGAGGTAAACAATGACCTAATTGTTCATCTAATGACACAGACACAACTATTGGATGCACAAGATTGGTTAGAAACCCTAATTGGACAAGCATAAGCCTAGGGAGGATGAAAATGACCTAAATGTTCATCCAATGACACAAAACACACCTATTGGATGCACAAGATTGGTTAGAAACCCTAATTGGACAAGAATAAGCCTAGGGAGGTAAACAACGTCCTAATTGTTCATCCAATGACACAGACACAACTATTGGACGCACATGTTTGGTTAGAAACCCTAATTGGACAAGAATAAGCCTAGGGAGGTCGAAAATGACCTAATTGTTCATTCAATGACACAAAAACACCTAATGGATGCACAAGATTGGTTAAAAACCTTAATTGGACTACATGAAATGTAGGGAGGACGAAAATGACCTAAATGTTGATCCAATAACACAAAACACCTGTTGGATGCACAAGATTGGTTAAAAATCCTAATTGGACAAGAATTAGCCTAGGGAGGACGAAAATGACCTAATTGTTCATCCAATGACACAAACACACCTATTGGATGCACAAGATTGGTTAGAAACCCTAATAGGACAAGAATAAGCCTAGGGAGGTAAACAATGACCTAATTGTTCATCCAATGACACAGACACAACTATTGGATGCACATGTTTGGTTAGAAACCCTAATTGGACAAGAATAAGCCTAGGGAGGTCGAAAATGACCTAATTGTTCATTCAATGACACAAAAACACCTAATGGATGCACAAGATTGGTTAAAAACCTTAATTGGACTACATGAAGTGTAGGGAGGACGAAAATGACCTAATTGTTCATCCAATGACACAAAACACCTATTGGATGCACAAGATTGGTTAAAAACCCTAATTGGACAAGAATTAGCCTAGGGAGGTCGAAAATGACCTAATTGTTCATCCAATTACACAAACACAACTATTGGATGCACATGATTGGTTAGAAACCCTAATTGGACAAGCATAAGCGTAGGGAGGATCAAAATGAGTTAAATGTTCATCCAATGACACAAAACACCTATTGGATGCACAAGATTGGTTAAAAACCCTAAGTGGACTACATTAAGCGTAGGGAGGACGAAAATGACCTAAATGTTCATCCAATGACACAAAACACCTATTGGATGCACAAGATTGGTTAGAAACCCTAATTGGACAACCATAAGCCTAGGGAGGATGAAAATGACCTAAATGTTCATCCAATGACACAAAACACCTATTGGATGCACAATATTGGTTAAAAACCCTAATTGGACAAGATTAAGCCTAGGAGGGTAAACAATGACCTAATTGTTCATCCAATGACACAGACACAACTATTGGATGCACATGTTTGGTTAGAAACCCTAATTGGACAGGAATAAGCCTAGGGAGGTCGAAAATGACCTAATTGTTCATTCAATGACACAAAAACACCTAATGGATGCACAAGATTGGTTAAAATCCTTAATTGGACTACATGAAGTGTAGGGAGGACGAAAATGACCTAAATGTTCATCCAATGACACAAAACACCTATTGGATGCACAAGATTGGTTAAAAACCCTAATTGGACAAGAATTAGCCTAGGGAGGTCGAAAATGACCTAATTGTTCATCCAATTACACAAACACAACTATTGGATGCACAAGATTGGTTAGAAACCCTAATTGGACAAGCATAAGCGTAGGGAGGATCAAAATGAGTTAAATGTTCATCCAATGACACAAAACACCTATTGGATGCACAAGATTGGTTAAAAACCCTAATTGGACAAGAATTAGCCTAGGGAGGTCGAAAATGACCTAATTGTTCATCCAATTACACAAACACAACTATTGGATGCACAAGATTGGTTAAAAACCCTAATTGGACAAGCATAAGCGTAGGGAGGATCAAAATTAGTTAAATGTTCATCCAATGACACAAAACACCTATTGGATGCACAAGATTGGTTAGAAACCCTAATTGGACAAGAATAAGCCTAGGGAGGTAAACAATGAGCTAATTGTTCATCTAATGACACAGACACAACTATTGGATGCACAAGATTGGTTAGAAACCCTAATTGGACAAGCATAAGCTTAGGGAGGATGAAAATGACCTAAATGTTCATCCAATGACACAAAACACCTATTGGATGCACAATATTGGTTAAAAACCCTAAGTGGACTACATTAAGTGTAGGGAGGACGAAAATGACCTAAATGTTCATCCAATGACACAAAACACCTATTGGATACACAAGATTGGTTAGAAACCCTAATTGGACAAGCATAAGCGTAGGGAGTATCAAAATGAGTTAAATGTTCATCCAATGACACAAAACACCTATTGGATGCACAAGATTGGTTAAAAACCCTAAGTGGACTACATTAAGTGTAGGGAGGACGAAAATGACCTAAATGTTCACCCAATGACACAAAACACCTATTGGATGCACAAGATTGGTTAGAAACCCTAATTGGACAAGCATAAGCTTAGGGAGGATGAAAATGACCTAAATGTTCATTCAATGACACAAAACACCTATTGGATGCACAGTATTGGTTAAAAACCCTAATTGGAAAAGATTAAGTGTAGGGAGGACGAAAATGACCTAAATGTTTATCCAATGACACAAACACACCTATTGGATGCACAAGATTGGTTAGAAACCCTAATTGGACAAGAATAAGCCTAGGGAGGTAAACAATGACCTAATTGTTCATCTAATGACACAGACCCAACTATTGGATGCACAAGATTGGTTAGAAACCCTAATTGGACAAGCATAAGCCTAGGGAGGATGAAAATGACCTAAATGTTCATCCAATGACACAAACACACCTATTGGATGCACAAGATTGGTTAGAAACCCTAATTGGACAAGAATAAGCCTAGGGAGGTAAACAACGACCTAATTGTTCATCCAATGACACAGACACAACTATTGGACGCACATGTTTGGTTAGAAACCCTAATTGGACAAGAATAAGCCTAGGGAGGTCGAAAATGACCTAATTGTTCATTCAATGACACAAAAACACCTAATGGATGCACAAGATTGGTTAAAAACCTTAATTGGACTACATGAAATGTAGGGAGGACGAAAATGACCTAAATGTTGATCCAATGACACAAAACACCTGTTGGATGCACAAGATTGGTTAAAAATCCTAAATGGACAAGAATTAGCCTAGGGAGGACGAAAATGACCTAATTGTTCATCCAATGACACAAACACACCTATTGGATGCACAAGAATGGTTAGAAACCCTAATTGGACAAGAATAAGCCTAGGGAGGTAAACAATGACCTAATTGTTCATCCAATGACACAGACACAACTATTGGATGCACATGTTTGGTTAGAAACCCTAATTGGACAAGAATAAGCCTAGGGAGGTCGAAAATCACCTAATTGTTCATTCAATGACACAAAAACACCTAATGGATGCACAAGATTGGTTAAAAACCTTAATTGGACTACATGAAATGTAGGGAGGACGAAAATGACCTAAATGTTGATCCAATGACACAAAACACCTGTTGGATGCACAAGATTGGTTAAAAATCCTAAATGGACAAGAATTAGCCTAGGGAGGACGAAAATGACCTAATTGTTCATCCAATGACACAAACACACCTATTGGATGCACAAGAATGGTTAGAAACCCTAATTGGACAAGAATAAGCCTAGGGAGGTAAACAATGACCTAATTGTTCATCCAATGACACAGACACAACTATTGGATGCACATGTTTGGTTAGAAACCCTAATTGGACAAGAATAAGCCTAGGGAGGTCGAAAATGACCTAATTGTTCATTCAATGACACAAAAACACCTAGTGGATGCACAAGATTGGTTAAAAACCTTTATTGGACTACATGAAGTGTAGGGAGGACGAAAATGACCTAAATGTTCATCCAATGACACAAAACACCTATTGGATGCACAAGATTGGTTAAAAACCCTAATTGGACAAGAATTAGCCTAGGGAGGTCGAAAATGACCTAATTGTTCATCCAATTACACAAACACAACTATTGGATGCACAAGATTGGTTAGAAACCCTAATTGGACAAGCATAAGCGTAGGGAGGATCAAAATGAGTTAAATGTTTATCCAATGACACAAAACACCTATTGGATGCACAAGATTGGTTAAAAACCCTAAGTGGACTACATTAAGTGTAGGGAGGACGAAAATGACCTAAATGTTCATCCAATGACACAAAACACCTATTGGATGCACAAGATTGGTTAGAAACCCTAATTGGACAAGCATAAGCTTAGGGAGGATGAAAATGACCTAAATGTTCATCCAATGACACAAAACCCCTATTGGATGCACAATATTGGTTAAAAACCCTAATTGGAAAAGATTAAGTGTAGGGAGGACGAAAATGACCTAAATGTTTATCCAATGACACAAACACACCTATTGGATGCACAAGATTGGTTAGAAACCCTAATTGGACAAGAATTAGCCTAGGGAGGTAAACAATGACCTAATTGTTCATCTAATGACACAGACACAACTATTGGATGCACAAGATTGGTTAGAAACCCTAATTGGACAAGCATAAGCCTAGGGAGGATGAAAATGACCTAAATGTTCATCCAATGACACAAAACACACCTATTGGATGCACAAGATTGGTTAGAAACCCTAATTGGACAAGCATAAGCTTAGGGAGGATGAAAATGACCTAAATGTTCATCCAATGACACAAAACACCTATTGGATGCACAATATTGGTTAAAAACCCTAATTGGAAAAGATTAAGTGTAGGGAGGACGAAAATGACCTAAATGTTTATCCAATGACACAAACACACCTATTGGATGCACAAGATTGGTTAGAAACCCTAATTGGACAAGAATAAGCCTAGGGAGGTAAACAATGACCTAATTGTTCATCTAATGACACAAACACAACTATTGGATGCACAAGATTGGTTAGAAACCCTAATTGGACAAGCATAAGCCTAGGGAGGATGAAAATGACCTAAATGTTCATCCAATGACACAAAACACACCTATTGGATGCACAAGATTGGTTAGAAACCCTAATTGGACAAGAATAAGCCTAGGGAGGTAAACAACGTCCTAATTGTTCATCCAATGACACAGACACAACTATTGGACGCACATGTTTGGTTAGAAACCCTAATTGGACAAGAATAAGCCTAGGGAGGTCGAAAATGACCTAATTGTTCATTCAATGACACAAAAACACCTAATGGATGCACAAGATTGGTTAAAAACCTTAATTGGACTACATGAAATGTAGGGAGGACAAAAATGACCTAAATGTTGATCCAATGACACAAAACACCTGTTGGATGCACAAGATTGGTTAAAAATCCTAATTGGACAAGAATTAGCCTAGGGAGGACGAAAATGACCTAATTGTTCATCCAATGACACAAACACACCTATTGGATGCACAAGATTGGTTAGAAACCCTAATTGGACAAGAATAAGCCTAGGGAGGTAAACAATGACCTAATTGTTCATCCAATGACACAGACACAACTATTGGATGCACATGTTTGGTTAGAAACCCTAATTGGACAAGAATAAGCCTAGGGAGGTCGAAAATGACCTAATTGTTCATTCAATGACACAAAAACACCTAATGGATGCACAAGATTGGTTAAAAACCTTAATTGGACTACATGAAGTGTAGGGAGGACGAAAATGACCTAAATGTTCATCCAATGACACAAAACACCTATTGGATGCACAAGATAGGTTAAAAACCCTAATTGGACAAGAATTAGCCTAGGGAGGTCGAAAATGACCTAATTGTTCATCCAATTACACAAACACAACTATTGGATGCACAAGATTGGTTAGAAACCCTAATTGGACAAGCATAAGCGTAGGGAGGATCAAAATGAGTTAAATGTTCATCCAATGACACAAAACACCTATTGGATGCACAAGATTGGTTAAAAACCCTAAGTGGACTACATTAAGCGTAGGGAGGACGAAAATGACCTAAATGTTCATCCAATGACACAAAACACACCTATTGGATGCACAAGATTGGTTAGAAACCCTAATTGGACAAGAATAAGCCTAGGGAGGTAAACAACGACCTAATTGTTCATCCAATGACACAGACACAACTATTGGACGCACATGTTTGGTTAGAAACCCTAATTGGACAAGAATAAGCCTAGGGAGGTCGAAAATGACCTAATTGTTCATTCAATGACACAAAAACACCTAATGGATGCACAAGATTGGTTAAAAACCTTAATTGGACTACATGAAATGTAGGGAGGACGAAAATGACCTAAATGTTGATCCAATGACACAAAACACCTGTTGGATGCACAAGATTGGTTAAAAATCCTAATTGGACAAGAATTAGCCTAGGGAGGACGAAAATGACCTAATTGTTCATCCAATGACACAAACACACCTATTGGATGCACAAGATTGGTTAGAAACCCTAATTGGACAAGAATAAGCCTAGGGAGGTAAACAATGACCTAATTGTTCATCCAATGACACAGACACAACTATTGGATGCACATGTTTGGTTAGAAACCCTAATTGGACAAGAATAAGACTAGGGAGGTCGAAAATGACCTAATTGTTCATTCAATGACACAAAAACACCTAATGGATGCACAAGATTGGTTAAAAACCTTAATTGGACTACATGAAATGTAGGGAGGACGAAAATGACCTAAATGTTGATCCAATGACACAAAACACCTGTTGGATGCACAAGATTGGTTAAAAATCCTAATTGGACAAGAATTAGCCTAGGGAGGACGAAAATGACCTAATTGTTCATCCAATGACACAAACACACCTATTGGATGCACAAGATTGGTTAGAAACCCTAATTGGACAAGAATAAGCCTAGGGAGGTAAACAATGACCTAATTGTTCATCCAATGACACAGACACAACTATTGGATGCACATGTTTGGTTAGAAACCCTAATTGGACAAGAATAAGCCTAGGGAGGTCGAAAATGACCTAATTGTTCATTCAATGACACAAAAACACCTAATGGATGCACAAGATTGGTTAAAAACCTTAATTGGACTACATGAAGTGTAGGGAGGAAGAAAATGACCTAAATGTTCATCCAATGACACAAAACACCTATTGGATGCACAAGATTGGTTAAAAACCCTAATTGGACAAGAATTAGCCTAGGGAGGTCGAAAATGACCTAATTGTTCATCCAATTACACAAACACAACTATTGGATGCACAAGATTGGTTAAAAACCCTAATTGGACAAGCATAAGCGTAGGGAGGATCAAAATTAGTTAAATGTTCATCCAATGACACAAAACACCTATTGGATGCACAAGATTGGTTAGAAACCCTAATTGGACAAGAATAAGCCTAGGGAGGTAAACAATGAGCTAATTGTTCATCTAATGACACAGACACAACTATTGGATGCACAAGATTGGTTAGAAACCCTAATTGGACAAGCATAAGCTTAGGGAGGATGAAAATGACCTAAATGTTCATCCAATGACACAAAACACCTATTGGATGCACAATATTGGTTAAAAACCCTAAGTGGACTACATTAAGTGTAGGGAGGACGAAAATGACCTAAATGTTCATCCAATGACACAAAACACCTATTGGATACACAAGATTGGTTAGAAACCCTAATTGGACAAGCATAAGCGTAGGGAGTATCAAAATGAGTTAAATGTTCATCCAATGACACAAAACACCTATTGGATGCACAAGATTGGTTAAAAACCCTAAGTGGACTACATTAAGTGTAGGGAGGACGAAAATGACCTAAATGTTCACCCAATGACACAAAACACCTATTGGATGCACAAGATTGGTTAGAAACCCTAATTGGACAAGCATAAGCTTAGGGAGGATGAAAATGACCTAAATGTTCATTCAATGACACAAAACACCTATTGGATGCACAGTATTGGTTAAAAACCCTAATTGGAAAAGATTAAGTGTAGGGAGGACGAAAATGACCTAAATGTTTATCCAATGACACAAACACACCTATTGGATGCACAAGATTGGTTAGAAACCCTAATTGGACAAGAATAAGCCTAGGGAGGTAAACAATGACCTTATTGTTCATGTAATGACACAGACACAACTATTGGATGCACAAGATTGGTTAGAAACCCTAATTGGACAAGCATAAGCCTAGGGAGGATGAAAATGACCTAAATGTTCATCCAATGACACAAAACACACCTATTGGATGCACAAGATTGGTTAGAAACCCTAATTGGACAAGCATAAGCTTAGGGAGGATGAAAATGACCTAAATGTTCATCCAATGACACAAAACACCTATTGGATGCACAATATTGGTTAAAAACCCTAATTGGAAAAGATTAAGTGTAGGGAGGACGAAAATGACCTAAATGTTTATCCAATGACACAAACACACCTATTGGATGCACAAGATTGGTTAGAAACCCTAATTGGACAAGAATTAGCCTAGGGAGGTAAACAATGACCTAATTGTTCATCTAATGACACAAACACAACTATTGGATGCACAAGATTGGTTAGAAACCCTAATTGGACAAGCATAAGCCTAGGGAGGATGAAAATGACCTAAATGTTCATCCAATGACACAAAACACACCTATTGGATGAATAAGATTGCTTAGAAACCCTAATTGGACAAGAATAAGCCTAGGGAGGTAAACAACAACCTAATTGTTCATCCAATGACACAGACACAACTATTGGACGCACATGTTTGGTTAGAAACCCCAATTGGACAAGAATAAGCCTAGGGAGGTCGAAAATGACCTAATTGTTCATTCAATGACACAAAAACACCTAATGGATGCACAAGATTGGTTAAAAACCTTAATTGGACTACATGAAATGTAGGGAGGACGAAAATGACCTAAATGTTGATCCAATGACACAAAACACCTGTTGGATGCACAAGATTGGTTAAAAATCCTAATTGGACAAGAATTAGCCTAGGGAGGACGAAAATGACCTAATTGTTCATCCAATGACACAAACACACCTATTGGATGCACAAGATTGGTTAGAAACCCTAATAGGACAAGAATAAGCCTAGGGAGGTAAACAATGACCTAATTGTTCATCCAATGACACAGACACAACTATTGGATGCACATGTTTGGTTAGAAACCCTAATTGGACAAGAATAAGCCTAGGGAGGTCGAAAATGACCTAATTGTTCATTCAATGACACAAAAACACCTAATGGATGCACAAGATTGGTTAAAAACCTTAATTGGACTACATGAAGTGTAGGGAGGACGAAAATGACCTAAATGTTCATCCAATGACACAAAACACCTATTGGATGCACAAGATTGGTTAAAAACCCTAATTGGACAAGAATTAGCCTAGGGAGGTCGAAAATGACCTAATTGTTCATTCAATGACACAAAAACACCTAATGGATGCACAAGATTGGTTAAAATCCTTAATTGGACTACATGAAGTGTAGGGAGGACGAAAATGACCTAAATGTTCATCCAATGACACAAAACACCTATTGGATGCACAAGATTGGTTAAAAACCCTAATTGGACAAGAATTAGCCTAGGGAGGTCGAAAATGACCTAATTGTTCATCCAATTACACAAACACAACTATTGGATGCACAAGATAGGTTAGAAACCCTAATTGGACAAGCATAAGCGTAGGGAGGATCAAAATGAGTTAAATGTTCATCCAATGACACAAAACACCTATTGGATGCACAAGATTGGTTAAAAACCCTAAGTGGACTACATTAAGTGTAGGGAGGACGAAAATGACCTAAATGTTCACCCAATGACACAAAACACCTATTGGATGCACAAGATTGGTTAGAAACCCTAATTGGACAAGCATAAGCTTAGGGAGGATGAAAATGACTTAAATGTTCATCCAATGACACAAAACACCTATTGGATGCACAGTATTGGTTAAAAACCCTAATTGGAAAAGATTAAGTGTAGGGAGGACGAAAATGACCTAAATGTTTATCCAATGACACAAACACACCTATTGGATGCACAAGATTGGTTAGAAACTCTAATTGGACAAGAATAAGCCTAGGGAGGTAAACAATGACCTAATTGTTCATCCAATGACACAGACACAACTATTGGATGCACATGTTTGGTTAGAAACCCTAATTGGACAAGAATAAGCCTAGGGAGGTCGAAAATGACCTAATTGTTCATCCAATTACACAAACACAACTATTGGATGCACAAGATTGGTTAGAAACCCTAATTGGACAAGCATAAGCGTAGGGAGGATCAAAATGAGTTAAATGTTCATCCAATGACACAAAACACCTATTGGATGCACAAGATTGGTTAAAAACCCTAAGTGGACTACATTAAGCGTAGGGAGGACGAAAATGACCTAAATGTTCATCCAATGACACAAAACACCTATTGGATGCACAATATTGGTTAAAAACCCTAATTGGACAAGATTAAGCCTAGGGAGGTAAACAATGACCTAATTGTTCATCCAATGACACAGACACAACTATTGGATGCAAATGTTTGGTTAGAAACCCTAATTGGACAAGAATAAGCCTAGGGAGGTCAAAAATGACCTAATTGTTCATTCAATGACACAAAAACACCTAGTGGATGCACAAGATTGGTTAAAAACCTTTATTGGACTACATGAAGTGTAGGGAGGACGAAAATGACCTAAATGTTCATCCAATGACACAAAACACCTATTGGATGCACAAGATTGGTTAAAAACCCTAATTGGACAAGAATTAGCCTAGGGAGGTCGAAAATGACCTAATTGTTCATCCAATGACACAAACACACCTATTGGATGCACAAGATTGGTTAGAAACCCTAATTGGACAAGAATAAGCCTAGGGAGGTAAACAATGACCTAATTGTTCATCCAATGACACAGACACAACTATTGGATGCACATGTTTGGTTAGAAACCCTAATTGGACAAGAATAAGCCTAGGGAGGTCGAAAATGACCTAATTGTTCATTCAATGACACAAAAACACCTAATGGATGCACAAGATTGGTTAAAAACCTTTATTGGACTACATGAAGTGTAGGGAGGACGAAAATGACCTAAATGTTCATCCAATGACACAAAACACCTATTGGATGCACAAGATTGGTTAAAAACCCTAATTGGACAAGAATTAGCCTAGGGAGGACGAAAATGACCTAATTGTTCATCCAATTACACAAACACAACTATTGGATGCACAAGATTGGTTAGAAACCCTAATTGGACAAGCATAAGCGTAGGGAGGATCAAAATGAGTTAAATGTTCATCCAATGACACAAAACACCTATTGGATGCACAAGATTGGTTAAAAACCCTAAGTGGACTACATTAAGTGTAGGGAGGACGAAAATGACCTAAATGTTCACCCAATGACACAAAACACCTATTGGATGCACAAGATTGGTTAGAAACCCAAATTGGACAAGCATAAGCTTAGGGAGGATGAAAATGACTTAAATGTTCATCCAATGACACAAAACACCTATCGGATGCACAGTATTGGTTAAAAACCCTAATTGGAAAAGATTAAGTGTAGGGAGGACGAAAATGACCTAAATGTTTATCCAATGACACAAACACACCTATTGGATGCACAAGATTGGTTAGAAACCCTAATTGGACAAGAATAAGCCTAGGGATGTAAACAATGACCGAATTGTTCATCTAATGACACAGACACAACTATTGGATGCACAAGATTGGTTAGAAACCCTAATTGAACAAGCATAAGCCTAGGGAGGATGAAAATGACCTAAATGTTCATCCAATGACACAAAACACACCTATTGGATGCACAAGATTGGTTAGAAACCCTAATTGGACAAGAATAAGCCTAGGGAGGTAAACAACGACCTAATTGTTCATCCAATGACACATACACAACTATTGGACGCACATGTATGGTTAGAAACCCTAATTGGACAAGAATAAGCCTAGGGAGGTCGAAAATGACCTAATTGTTCATTCAATGACACAAAAACACCTAATGGATGCACAAGATTGGTTAAAAACCTTAATTGGACTACATGAAATGTAGGGAGGACGAAAATGACCTAAATGTTCATCCAATGACACAAAACACCTATTGGATGCACAAGATTGGTTAAAAACCCTAATTGGACAAGAATTAGCCTAGGGAGGTCGAAAATGACCTAATTGTTCATCCAATGACACAAACACACCTATTGGATGCACAAGAATGGTTAGAAACCCTAATTGGACAAGCATAAGCTTAGGGAGGATGAAAATGACCTAAATGTTCATTCAATGACACAAAACACCTATTGGATGCACAGTAGTGGTTAAAAACCCTAATTGGAAAAGATTAAGTGTAGGGAGGACGAAAATGACCTAAATGTTTATCCAATGACACAAACACACCTATTGGATGCACAAGATTGGTTAGAAACCCTAATTGGACAAGAATAAGCCTAGGGAGGTAAACAATGACCTAATTGTTCATCCAATGACACAGACACAACTATTGGATGCACATGTTTGGTTAGAAACCGTAATTGGACAAGAATAAGCCTAGGGAGGTCGAAAATGACCTAATTGTTCATTCAATGACACAAAAACACCTAATGGATGCACAAGATTGGTTAAAAACCTTAATTGGACTACATGAAGTGTAGGGAGGACGAAAATGACCTAAATGTTCATCCAATGACACAAAACACCTATTGGATGCACAAGATTGGTTAAAAACCCTAATTGGACAAGAATTAGCCTAGGGAGGTCGAAAATGACCTAATTGTTCATCCAATTACACAAACACAACTATTGGATGCACAAGATTGGTTAGAAACCCTAATTGGACAAGCATAAGCGTAGGGAGGATCAAAATGAGTTAAATGTTCATCCAATGACACAAAACACCTATTGGATGCACAAGATTGGTTAAAAACCCTAATTGGACAAGAATTAGCCTAGGGAGGTCGAAAATGACCTAATTGTTCATCCAATTACACAAACACAACTATTGGATGCACAAGATTGGTTAAAAACCCTAATTGGACAAGCATAAGCGTAGGGAGGATCAAAATTAGTTAAATGTTCATCCAATGACACAAAACACCTATTGGATGCACAAGATTGGTTAGAAACCCTAATTGGACAAGAATAAGCCTAGGGAGGTAAACAATGAGCTAATTGTTCATCTAATGACACAGACACAACTATTGGATGCACAAGATTGGTTAGAAACCCTAATTGGACAAGCATAAGCTTAGGGAGGATGAAAATGACCTAAATGTTCATCCAATGACACAAAACACCTATTGGATGCACAATATTGGTTAAAAACCCTAAGTGGACTACATTAAGTGTAGGGAGGACGAAAATGACCTAAATGTTCATCCAATGACACAAAACACCTATTGGATACACAAGATTGGTTAGAAACCCTAATTGGACAAGCATAAGCTTAGGGAGGATGAAAATGACCTAAATGTTCATCCAATGACACAAAACACCTATTGGATGCACAAGATTGGTTAAAAACCCTAATTGGACAAGAATTAGCCTAGGGAGGTCGAAAATGACCTAATTGTTCATCCAATTACACAAACACAACTATTGGATGCACAAGATTGGTTAGAAACCCTAATTGGACAAGCATAAGCGTAGGGATGATCAAAATGAGTTAAATGTTCATCCAATGACACAAAACACCTATTGGATGCACAAGATTGGTTAAAAACCCTAAGTGGACTACATTAAGTGTAGGGAGGACGAAAATGACCTAAATGTTCACCCAATGACACAAAACACCTATTGGATGCACAAGATTGGTTAGAAACCCAAATTGGACAAGCATAAGCTTAGGGAGGATGAAAATGACTTAAATGTTCATCCAATGACACAAAACACCTATTGGATGCACAGTATTGGTTAAAAACCCTAATTGGAAAAGATTAAGTGTAGGGAGGACGAAAATGACCTAAATGTTTATCCAATGACACAAACACACCTATTGGATGCACAAGATTGGTTAGAAACCCTAATTGGACAAGAATAAGCCTAGGGATGTAAACAATGACCGAATTGTTCATCTAATGACACAGACACAACTATTGGATGCACAAGATTGGTTAGAAACCCTAATTGAACAAGCATAAGCCTAGGGAGGATGAAAATGACCTAAATGTTCATCCAATGACACAAAACACACCTATTGGATGCACAAGATTGGTTAGAAACCCTAATTGGACAAGAATAAGCCTAGGGAGGTAAACAACGACCTAATTGTTCATCCAATGACACAGACACAACTATTGGACGCACATGTATGGTTAGAAACCCTAATTGGACAAGAATAAGCCTAGGGAGGTCGAAAATGACCTAATTGTTCATTCAATGACACAAAAACACCTAATGGATGCACAAGATTGGTTAAAAACCTTAATTGGACTACATGAAATGTAGGGAGGACGAAAATGACCTAAATGTTGATCCAATGACACAAAACACCTGTTGGATGCACAAGATTGGTTAAAAATCCTAATTGGACAAGAATTAGCCTAGGGAGGACGAAAATGACCTAATTGTTCATCCAATGACACAAACACACCTATTGGATGCACAAGATTGGTTAGAAACCCTAATTGGACAAGTATAAGCCTAGGGAGGTAAACAATGACCTAATTGTTCATCCAATGACACAGACACAACTATTGGATGCACATGTTTGGTTAGAAACCCTAATTGGACAAGAATAAGCCTAGGGAGGTCGAAAATGACCTAAGTGTTCATTCAATGACACAAAAACACCTAATGGATGCACAAGATTGGTTAAAAACCTTAATTGGACTACATGAAGTGTAGGGAGGACGAAAATGACCTAAATGTTCATCCAATGACACAAAACACCTATTGGATGCACAAGATTGGTTAAAAACCCTAATTGGACAAGAATTAGCCTAGGGAGGTCGAAAATGACCTAATTGTTCATCCAATTACACAAACACAACTATTGGATGCACAAGATTGGTTAAAAACCCTAATTGGACAAGCATAAGCGTAGGGAGGATCAAAATGAGTTAAATGTTCATCCAATGACACAAAACACCTATTGGATGCACAAGATTGGTTAGAAACCCTAATTGGACAAGAATAAGCCTAGGGAGGTAAACAATGAGCTAATTGTTCATCTAATGACACATACACAACTATTGGATGCACAAGATTGGTTAGAAACCCTAATTGGACAAGCATAAGCTTAGGGAGGATGAAAATGACCTAAATGTTCATCCAATGACACAAAACACCTATTGGATGCACAATATTGGTTAAAAACCCTAAGTGGACTACATTAAGTGTAGGGAGGACGAAAATGACCTAAATGTTCATCCAATGACACAAAACACCTATTGGATACACAAGATTGGTTAGAAACCCTAATTGGACAAGCATAAGCTTAGGGAGGATGAAAATGACCTAAATGTTCATCCAATGACACAAAACACCTATTGGATGCACAAGATTGGTTAAAAACCCTAATTGGACAAGAATTAGCCTAGGGAGGTCGAAAATGACCTAATTGTTCATCCAATTACACAAACACAACTATTGGATGCACAAGATTGGTTAGAAACCCTAATTGGACAAGCATAAGCGTAGGGAGTATCAAAATGAGTTAAATGTTCATCCAATGACACAAAACACCTATTGGATGCACAAGATTAGTTAAAAACCCTAAGTGGACTACATTAAGTGTAGGGAGGACGAAAATGACCTAAATGTTCACCCAATGACACAAAACACCTATTGGATGCACAAGATTGGTTAGAAACCCTAATTGGACAAGCATTAGCTTAGAGAGGATGAAAATGACCTAAATGTTCATTCAATGACACAAAACACCTATTGGATGCACAGTATTGGTTAAAAACCCTAATTGGAAAAGATTAAGTGTAGGGAGGACGAAAATGACCTAAATGTTTATCCAATGACACAAACACACCTATTGGATGCACAAGATTGGTTAGAAACCCTAATTGGACAAGAATAAGCCTAGGGAGGTAAACAATGACCTAATTGTTCATCCAATGACACAGACACAACTATTGGATGCACATGATTGGTTAGAAACCCTAATTGGACAAGAATAAGCCTAGGGAGGTCGAAAATGACCTAATTGTTCATTCAATGACACAAAAACACCTAATGGATGCACAAGATTGGTTAAAAACCTTAATTGGACTACATGAAGTGTAGGGAGGACGAAAATGACCTAAATGTTGATCCAATGACACAAAACACCTGTTGGATGCACAAGATTGGTTAAAAATCCTAATTGGACAAGAATTAGCCTAGGGAGGACGAAAATGACCTAATTGTTCATCCAATGACACAAACACACCTATTGGATGCACAAGATTGGTTAGAAACCCTAATTGGACAAGAATAAGCCTAGGGAGGTAAAAAATGACCTAATTGTTCATCCAATGACACAGACACAACTATTGGATGCACATGTTTGGTTAGAAACCCTAATTGGACAAGAATAAGCCTAGGGAGGTCGAAAATGACCTAATTGTTCATTCAATGACACAAAAACACCTAATGGATGCACAAGATTGGTTAAAAACCTTAATTGGACTACATGAAATGTAGGGAGGACGAAAATGACCTAAATGTTGATCCAATAACACAAAACACCTGTTGGATGCACAAGATTGGTTAAAA
This sequence comes from Cicer judaicum, assembly GCA_037974835.1. Classification (NCBI taxonomy): domain Eukaryota; kingdom Viridiplantae; phylum Streptophyta; class Magnoliopsida; order Fabales; family Fabaceae; genus Cicer; species Cicer judaicum. The sequence goes on along the minus strand of JBBPBS010000604.1, from coordinate 1,122,964 downwards.
ATCCTAATTGGACAAGAATTAGCCTAGGGAGGACGAAAATGACCTAATTGTTCATCCAATGACACAAACACACCTATTGGATGCACAAGATTGGTTAGAAACCCTAATAGGACAAGAATAAGCCTAGGGAGGTAAACAATGACCTAATTGTTCATCCAATGACACAGACACAACTATTGGATGCACATGTTTGGTTAGAAACCCTAATTGGACAAGAATAAGCCTAGGGAGGTCGAAAATGACCTAATTGTTCATTCAATGACACAAAAACACCTAATGGATGCACAAGATTGGTTAAAAACCTTAATTGGACTACATGAAGTGTAGGGAGGACGAAAATGACCTAAATGTTCATCCAATGACACAAAACACCTATTGGATGCACAAGATTGGTTAAAAACCCTAATTGGACAAGAATTAGCCTAGGGAGGTCGAAAATGACCTAATTGTTCATTCAATGACACAAAAACACCTAATGGATGCACAAGATTGGTTAAAATCCTTAATTGGACTACATGAAGTGTAGGGAGGACGAAAATGACCTAAATGTTCATCCAATGACACAAAACACCTATTGGATGCACAAGATTGGTTAAAAACCCTAATTGGACAAGAATTAGCCTAGGGAGGTCGAAAATGACCTAATTGTTCATCCAATTACACAAACACAACTATTGGATGCACAAGATAGGTTAGAAACCCTAATTGGACAAGCATAAGCGTAGGGAGGATCAAAATGAGTTAAATGTTCATCCAATGACACAAAACACCTATTGGATGCACAAGATTGGTTAAAAACCCTAAGTGGACTACATTAAGTGTAGGGAGGACGAAAATGACCTAAATGTTCACCCAATGACACAAAACACCTATTGGATGCACAAGATTGGTTAGAAACCCTAATTGGACAAGCATAAGCTTAGGGAGGATGAAAATGACTTAAATGTTCATCCAATGACACAAAACACCTATTGGATGCACAGTATTGGTTAAAAACCCTAATTGGAAAAGATTAAGTGTAGGGAGGACGAAAATGACCTAAATGTTTATCCAATGACACAAACACACCTATTGGATGCACAAGATTGGTTAGAAACTCTAATTGGACAAGAATAAGCCTAGGGAGGTAAACAATGACCTAATTGTTCATCCAATGACACAGACACAACTATTGGATGCACATGTTTGGTTAGAAACCCTAATTGGACAAGAATAAGCCTAGGGAGGTCGAAAATGACCTAATTGTTCATTCAATGACACAA
>JBBPBS010000604.1:1055538-1117747 GCA_037974835.1 Cicer judaicum | reverse complement strand
CACAAGATTGGTTAAAAACCCTAATTGGACAAGAATTAGCCTAGGGAGGTCGAAAATGACCTAATTGTTCATCCAATTACACAAACACAACTATTGGATGCACAAGATTGGTTAGAAACCCTAATTGGACAAGCATAAGCGTAGGGAGGATCAAAATGAGTTAAATGTTCATCCAATGACACAAAACACCTATTGGATGCACAAGATTGGTTAAAAACCCTAAGTGGACTACATTAAGTGTAGGGAGGACGAAAATGACCTAAATGTTCACCCAATGACACAAAACACCTATTGGATGCACAAGATTGGTTAGAAACCCTAATTGGACAAGCATAAGCTTAGGGAGGATGAAAATGACTTAAATGTTCATCCAATGACACAAAACACCTATTGGATGCACAGTATTGGTTAAAAACCCTAAATGGAAAAGATTAAGTGTAGGGAGGACGAAAATGACCTAAATGTTTATCCAATGACACAAACACAACTATTGGATGCACAAGATTGGTTAGAAACCCTAATTGGACAAGAATAAGCCTAGGGAGGTAAACAATGACCTAATTGTTCATCTAATGACACAGACACAACTATTGGATGCACAAGATTGGTTAGAAACCCTAATTGGACAAGCATAAGCCTAGGGAGGATGAAAATGACCTAAATGTTCATCCAATGACACAAAACACACCTATTGGATGCACAAGATTGGTTAGAAACCCTAATTGGACAAGAATAAGCCTAGGGAGGTAAACAACGACCTAATTGTTCATCCAATGACACAGACACAACTATTGGACGCACATGTATGGTTAGAAACCCTAATTGGACAAGAATAAGCCTAGGGAGGTCGAAAATGACCTAATTGTTCATTCAATGACACAAAAACACCTGATGGATGCACAAGATTGGTTAAAAACCTTAATTGGACTACATGAAATGTAGGGAGGACGAAAATGACCTAAATGTTGATCCAATGACACAAAACACCTGTTGGATGCACAAGATTGGTTAAAAATCCTAATTGGACAAGAATTAGCCTAGGGAGGACGAAAATGACCTAATTGTTCATCCAATGACACAAACACACCTATTGGATGCACAAGATTGGTTAGAAACCCTAATTGGACAAGAATAAGCCTAGGGAGGTAAACAATGACCTAATTGTTCATCCAATGACACAGACACAACTATTGGATGCACATGTTTGGTTAGAAACCCTAATTGGACAAGAATAAGCCTAGGGAGGTCGAAAATGACCTAATTGTTCATTCAATGACACAAAAACACCTAATGGATGCACAAGATTGGTTAAAAACCTTAATTGGACTACATGAAGTGTAGGGAGGAAGAAAATGACCTAAATGTTCATCCAATGACACAAAACACCTATTGGATGCACAAGATTGGTTAAAAACCCTAATTGGACAAGAATTAGCCTAGGGAGGTCGAAAATGACCTAATTGTTCATCCAATTACACAAACACAACTATTGGATGCACAAGATTGGTTAGAAACCCTAATTGGACAAACATAAGCGTAGGGAGGATCAAAATGAGTTAAATGTTCATCCAAAGACACAAAACACCTATTGGATGCACAAGATTGGTTAAAAACCCTAAGTGGACTACATTAAGTGTAGGGAGGACGAAAATGACCTAAATGTTCATCCAATGACACAAAACACCTATTGGATGTACAAGATTGGTTAGAAACCCTAATTGGACAAGTATAAGCTTAGGGAGGATGAAAATGACCTAAATGTTCATCCAATGACACAAAACACCTATTGGATGCACAATATTGGTTAAAAACCCTAATTGGAAAAGATTAAGTGTAGGGAGGACGAAAATGACCTAAATGTTTATCCAATGACACAAACACACCTATTGGATGCACAAGATTGGTTAGAAACCCTAATTGGACAAGCATAAGCCTAGGGAGGATGAAAATGACCTAAATGTTCATCCAATGACACAAAACACACCTATTGGATGCACAAGATTGGTTAGAAACCCTAATTGGACAAGAATAAGCCTAGGGAGGTAAACAACGACCTAATTGTTCATCCAATGACACAGACACAACTATTGGACGCACATGTATGGTTAGAAACCCTAATTGGACAAGAATAAGCCTAGGGAGGTCGAAAATGACCTAATTGTTCATTCAATGACACAAAAACACCTAATGGATGCACAAGATTGGTTAAAAACCTTAATTGGACTACATGAAATGTAGGGAGGACGAAAATGACCTAAATGTTCATCCAATGACACAAAACACCTATTGGATGCACAAGATTGGTTAAAAACCCTAATTGGACAAGAATTAGCCTAGGGAGGTCGAAAATGACCTAATTGTTCATCCAATGACACAAACACACCTATTGGATGCACAAGAATGGTTAGAAACCCTAATTGGACAAGCATAAGCTTAGGGAGGATGAAAATGACCTAAATGTTCATTCAATGACACAAAACACCTATTGGATGCACAGTAGTGGTTAAAAACCCTAATTGGAAAAGATTAAGTGTAGGGAGGACGAAAATGACCTAAATGTTTATCCAATGACACAAACACACCTATTGGATGCACAAGATTGGTTAGAAACCCTAATTGGACAAGAATAAGCCTAGGGAGGTAAACAATGACCTAATTGTTCATCCAATGACACAGACACAACTATTGGATGCACATGTTTGGTTAGAAACCGTAATTGGACAAGAATAAGCCTAGGGAGGTCGAAAATGACCTAATTGTTCATTCAATGACACAAAAACACCTAATGGATGCACAAGATTGGTTAAAAACCTTAATTGGACTACATGAAGTGTAGGGAGGACGAAAATGACCTAAATGTTCATCCAATGACACAAAACACCTATTGGATGCACAAGATTGGTTAAAAACCCTAATTGGACAAGAATTAGCCTAGGGAGGTCGAAAATGACCTAATTGTTCATCCAATTACACAAACACAACTATTGGATGCACAAGATTGGTTAGAAACCCTAATTGGACAAGCATAAGCGTAGGGAGGATCAAAATGAGTTAAATGTTCATCCAATGACACAAAACACCTATTGGATGCACAAGATTGGTTAAAAACCCTAATTGGACAAGAATTAGCCTAGGGAGGTCGAAAATGACCTAATTGTTCATCCAATTACACAAACACAACTATTGGATGCACAAGATTGGTTAGAAACCCTAATTGGACAAGAATAAGCCTAGGGAGGTAAACAATGACCTAATTGTTCATCCAATGACACAGACACAACTATTGGATGCACATGTTTGGTTAGAAACCCTAATTGGACAAGAATAAGCCTAGGGAGGTCGAAAATGACCTAATTGTTCATTCAATGACACAAAAACACCTAATGGATGCACAAGATTGGTTAAAAACCTTTATTGGACTACATGAAGTGTAGGGAGGACGAAAATGACCTAAATGTTCATCCAATGACACAAAACACCTATTGGATGCACAAGATTGGTTAAAAACCCTAATTGGACAAGAATTAGCCTAGGGAGGACGAAAATGACCTAATTGTTCATCCAATTACACAAACACAACTATTGGATGCACAAGATTGGTTAGAAACCCTAATTGGACAAGCATAAGCGTAGGGAGGATCAAAATGAGTTAAATGTTCATCCAATGACACAAAACACCTATTGGATGCACAAGATTGGTTAAAAACCCTAAGTGGACTACATTAAGTGTAGGGAGGACGAAAATGACCTAAATGTTCACCCAATGACACAAAACACCTATTGGATGCACAAGATTGGTTAGAAACCCAAATTGGACAAGCATAAGCTTAGGGAGGATGAAAATGACTTAAATGTTCATCCAATGACACAAAACACCTATCGGATGCACAGTATTGGTTAAAAACCCTAATTGGAAAAGATTAAGTGTAGGGAGGACGAAAATGACCTAAATGTTTATCCAATGACACAAACACACCTATTGGATGCACAAGATTGGTTAGAAACCCTAATTGGACAAGAATAAGCCTAGGGATGTAAACAATGACCGAATTGTTCATCTAATGACACAGACACAACTATTGGATGCACAAGATTGGTTAGAAACCCTAATTGGACAAGCATAAGCCTAGGGAGGATGAAAATGACCTAAATGTTCATCCAATGACACAAAACACACCTATTGGATGCACAAGATTGGTTAGAAACCCTAATTGGACAAGAATAAGCCTAGGGAGGTAAACAACGACCTAATTGTTCATCCAATGACACAGACACAACTATTGGACGCACATGTATGGTTAGAAACCCTAATTGGACAAGAATAAGCCTAGGGAGGTCGAAAATGACCTAATTGTTCAATCAATGACACAAAAACACCTAATGGATGCACAAGATTGGTTAAAAACCTTAATTGGACTACATGAAATGTAGGGAGGACGAAAATGACCTAAATGTTCATCCAATGACACAAAACACCTATTGGATGCACAAGATTGGTTAAAAACCCTAATTGGACAAGAATTAGCCTAGGGAGGTCGAAAATGACCTAATTGTTCATCCAATGACACAAACACACCTATTGGATGCACAAGAATGGTTAGAAACCCTAATTGGACAAGCATAAGCTTAGGGAGGATGAAAATGACCTAAATGTTCATTCAATGACACAAAACAACTATTGGATGCACAGTAGTGGTTAAAAACCCTAATTGGAAAAGATTAAGTGTAGGGAGGACGAAAATGACCTAAATGTTTATCCAATGACACAAACACACCTATTGGATGCACAAGATTGGTTAGAAACCCTAATTGGACAAGAATAAGCCTAGGGAGGTAAACAATGACCTAATTGTTCATCCAATGACACAGACACAACTATTGGATGCACATGTTTGGTTAGAAACCGTAATTGGACAAGAATAAGCCTAGGGAGGTCGAAAATGACCTAATTGTTCATTCAATGACACAAAAACACCTAATGGATGCACAAGATTGGTTAAAAACCTTAATTGGACTACATGAAGTGTAGGGAGGACGAAAATGACCTAAATGTTCATCCAATGACACAAAACACCTATTGGATGCACAAGATTGGTTAAAAACCCTAATTGGACAAGAATTAGCCTAGGGAGGTCGAAAATGACCTAATTGTTCATCCAATTACACAAACACAACTATTGGATGCACAAGATTGGTTAAAAACCCTAATTGGACAAGCATAAGCGTAGGGAGGATCAAAATGAGTTAAATGTTCATCCAATGACACAAAACACCTATTGGATGCACAAGATTGGTTAGAAACCCTAATTGGACAAGAATAAGCCTAGGGAGGTAAACAATGAGCTAATTGTTCATCTAATGACACAGACACAACTATTGGATGCACAAGATTGGTTAGAAACCCTAATTGGACAAGCATAAGCTTAGGGAGGATGAAAATGACCTAAATGTTCATCCAATGACACAAAACACCTATTGGATGCACAATATTGGTTAAAAACCCTAAGTGGACTACATTAAGTGTAGGGAGGACGAAAATGACCTAAATGTTCATCCAATGACACAAAACACCTATTGGATACACAAGATTGGTTAGAAACCCTAATTGGACAAGCATAAGCGTAGGGAGTATCAAAATGAGTTAAATGTTCATCCAATGACACAAAACACCTATTGGATGCACAAGATTGGTTAAAAACCCTAAGTGGACTACATTAAGTGTAGGGAGGACGAAAATGACCTAAATGTTCACCCAATGACACAAAACACCTATTGGATGCACAAGATTGGTTAGAAACCCTAATTGGACAAGCATAAGCTTAGGGAGGATGAAAATGACTTAAATGTTCATCCAATGACACAAAACACCTATTGGATGCACAGTATTGGTTAAAAACCCTAATTGGAAAAGATTAAGTGTAGGGAGGACGAAAATGACCTAAATGTTTATCCAATGACACAAACACACCTATTGGATGCACAAGATTGGTTAGAAACCCTAATTGGACAAGAATAAGCCTAGGGAGGTAAACAATCACCTAATTGTTCTTCTAATGACACAGACACAACTATTGGATGCACAAGATTGGTTAGAAACCCTAATTGGACAAGCATAAGCCTAGGGAGGATGAAAATGACCTAAATGTTCATCCAATGACACAAAACACACCTATTGGATGCACAAGATTGGTTAGAAACCCTAATTGGACAAGAATAAGCCTAGGGAGGTAAACAACGACCTAATTGTTCATCCAATGACACAGACACAACTATTGGACGCACATGTTTGGTTAGAAACCCTAATTGGACAAGAATAAGCCTAGGGAGGTCGAAAATGACCTAATTGTTCATTCAATGACACAAAAACACCTAATGGAAGCACAAGATTGGTTAAAAACCTTAATTGGACTACATGAAATGTAGGGAGGACGAAAATGACCTAAATGTTGATCCAATGACACAAAACACCTGTTGGATGCACAAGATTGGTTAAAAATCCTAATTGGACAAGAATTAGCCTAGGGAGGACGAAAATGACCTAATTGTTCATCCAATGACACAAACACACCTATTGGATGCACAAGAATGGTTAGAAACCCTAATTGGACAAGAATAAGCCTAGGGAGGTAAACAATGACCTAATTGTTCATCCAATGACACAGACACAACTATTGGATGCACATGTTTGGTTAGAAACCCTAATTGGACAAGAATAAGCCTAGGGAGGTCGAAAATGACCTAATTGTTCATTCAATGACACAAAAACACCTAATGGATGCACAAGATTGGTTAAAATCCTTAATTGGACTACATGAAGTGTAGGGAGGACGAAAATGACCTAAATGTTCATCCAATGACACAAAACACCTATTGGATGCACAAGATTGGTTAGAAACCCTAATTGGACAACCATAAGCCTAGGGAGGATGAAAATGACCTAAATGTTCATCCAATGACACAAAACACCTATTGGATGCACAATATTGGTTAAAAACCCTAATTGGACAAGAATTAGCCTAGGGAGGTCGAAAATGACCTAATTGTTCATCCAATTACACAAACACAACTATTGGATGCACAAGATTGGTTAGAAACCCTAATTGGACAAGCATAAGCGTAGGGAGGATCAAAATGAGTTAAATGTTCATCCAATGACACAAAACACCTATTGGATGCACAAGATTGGTTAAAAACCCTAAGTGGACTACATTAAGCGTAGGGAGGACGAAAATGACCTAAATGTTCATCCAATGACACAAAACACCTATTGGATGCACAATATTGGTTAGAAACCCTAATTGGACAACCATAAGCCTAGGGAGGATGAAAATGACCTAAATGTTCATCCAATGACACAAAACACCTATTGGATGCACAATATTGGTTAAAAACCCTAATTGGACAAGATTAAGCCTAGGGAGGTAAACAATGACCTAATTGTTCATCCAATGACACAGACACAACTATTGGATGCACATGTTTGGTTAGAAACCCTAATTGGACAAGAATAAGCCTAGGGAGGTCGAAAATGACCTAATTGTTCATTCAATGACACAAAAACACCTAATGGATGCACAAGATTGGTTAAAATCCTTAATTGGACTACATGAAGTGTAGGGAGGACGAAAATGACCTAAATGTTCATCCAATGACACAAAACACCTATTGGATGCACAAGATTGGTTAAAAACCCTAATTGGACAAGAATTAGCCTAGGGAGGACGAAAATGACCTAATTGTTCATCCAATTACACAAACACAACTATTGGATGCACAAGATTGGTTAGAAACCCTAATTGGACAAGCATAAGCGTAGGGAGGATCAAAATGAGTTAAATGTTCATCCAATGACACAAAACACCTATTGGATGCACAAGATTGGTTAAAAACCCTAAGTGGACTACATTAAGTGTAGGGAGGACGAAAATGACCTAAATGTTCACCCAATGACACAAAACACCTATTGGATGCACAAGATTGGTTAGAAACCCAAATTGGACAAGCATAAGCTTAGGGAGGATGAAAATGACTTAAATGTTCATCCAATGACACAAAACACCTATCGGATGCACAGTATTGGTTAAAAACCCTAATTGGAAAAGATTAAGTGTAGGGAGGACGAAAATGACCTAAATGTTTATCCAATGACACAAACACACCTATTGGATGCACAAGATTGGTTAGAAACCCTAATTGGACAAGAATAAGCCTAGGGAGGTAAACAATGACCTAATTGTTCATCTAATGACACAAACACAACTATTGGATGCACAAGATTGGTTAGAAACCCTAATTGGACAAGCATAAGCCTAGGGAGGATGAAAATGACCTAAATGTTCATCCAATGACACAAAACACACCTATTGGATGCACAAGATTGGTTAGAAACCCTAATTGGACAAGAATAAGCCTAGGGAGGTAAACAACGTCCTAATTGTTCATCCAATGACACAGACACAACTATTGGACGCACATGTTTGGTTAGAAACCCTAATTGGACAAGAATAAGCCTAGGGAGGTCGAAAATGACCTAATTGTTCATTCAATGACACAAAAACACCTAATGGATGCACAAGATTGGTTAAAAACCTTAATTGGACTACATGAAATGTAGGGAGGACGAAAATGACCTAAATGTTGATCCAATGACACAAAACACCTGTTGGACGCACAAGATTGGTTAAAAATCCTAATTGGACAAGAATTAGCCTAGGGAGGACGAAAATGACCTAATTGTTCATCCAATGACACAAACACACCTATTGGATGCACAAGATTGGTTAGAAACCCTAATTGGACAAGAATAAGCCTAGGGAGGTAAAGAATGACCTAATTGTTCATCCAATGACACAGACACAACTATTGGATGCACATGTTTGGTTAGAAACCCTAATTGGACAAGAATAAGCCTAGGGAGGTCGAAAATGACCTAATTGTTCATTCAATGACACAAAAACACCTAATGGATGCACAAGATTGGTTAAAAACCTTAATTGGACTACATGAAATGTAGGGAGGACGAAAATGACCTAAATGTTCATCCAATGACACAAAACACCTATTGGATGCACAAGATTGGTTAAAAACCCTAATTGGACAAGAATTAGCCTAGGGAGGTCGAAAATGACCTAATTGTTCATCCAATGACACAAACACACCTATTGGATGCACAAGAATGGTTAGAAACCCTAATTGGACAAGCATAAGCTTAAGGAGGATGAAAATGACCTAAATGTTCATTCAATGACACAAAACACCTATTGGATGCACAGTATTGGTTAAAAACCCTAATTGGAAAAGATTAAGTGTAGGGAGGACGAAAATGACCTAAATGTTTATCCAATGACACAAACACACCTATTGGATGCACAAGATTGGTTAGAAACTCTAATTGGACAAGAATAAGCCTAGGGAGGTAAACAATGACCTAATTGTTCATCCAATGACACAGACACAACTATTGGATGCACATGTTTGGTTAGAAACCCTAATTGGACAAGAATAAGCCTAGGGAGGTCGAAAATGACCTAATTGTTCATTCAATGACACAAAAACACCTAATGGATGCACAAGATTGGTTAAAAACCTTAATTGGACTACATGAAGTGTAGGGAGGACGAAAATGACCTAAATGTTCATCCAATGACACAAAACACCTATTGGATGCACAAGATTGGTTAAAAACCCTAATTGGACAAGAATTAGCCTAGGGAGGTCGAAAATGACCTAATTGTTCATTCAATGACACAAAAACACCTAATGGATGCACAAGATTGGTTAAAATCCTTAATTGGACTACATGAAGTGTAGGGAGGACGAAAATGACCTAAATGTTCATCCAATGACACAAAACACCTATTGGATGCACAAGATTGGTTAAAAACCCTAATTGGACAAGAATTAGCCTAGGGAGGTCGAAAATGACCTAATTGTTCATCCAATTACACAAACACAACTATTGGATGCACAAGATAGGTTAGAAACCCTAATTGGACAAGCATAAGCGTAGGGAGGATCAAAATGAGTTAAATGTTCATCCAATGACACAAAACACCTATTGGATGCACAAGATTGGTTAAAAACCCTAAGTGGACTACATTAAGTGTAGGGAGGACGAAAATGACCTAAATGTTCACCCAATGACACAAAACACCTATTGGATGCACAAGATTGGTTAGAAACCCTAATTGGACAAGCATAAGCTTAGGGAGGATGAAAATGACTTAAATGTTCATCCAATGACACAAAACACCTATTGGATGCACAGTATTGGTTAAAAACCCTAATTGGAAAAGATTAAGTGTAGGGAGGACGAAAATGACCTAAATGTTTATCCAATGACACAAACACACCTATTGGATGCACAAGATTGGTTAGAAACCCTAATTGGACAAGAATAAGCCTAGGGATGTAAACAATGACCGAATTGTTCATCTAATGACACAGACACAACTATTGGATGCACAAGATTGGTTAGAAACCCTAATTGAACAAGCATAAGCCTAGGGAGGATGAAAATGACCTAAATGTTCATCCAATGACACAAAACACACCTATTGGATGCACAAGATTGGTTAGAAACCCTAATTGGACAAGAATAAGCCTAGGGAGGTAAACAACGACCTAATTGTTCATCCAATGACACAGACACAACTATTGGACGCACATGTTTGGTTAGAAACCCTAATTGGACAAGAATAAGCCTAGGGAGGTCGAAAATGACCTAATTCTTCATTCAATGACACAAAAACACCTAATGGATGCACAAGATTGGTTAAAAACCTTAATTGGACTACATGAAATGTAGGGAGGACGAAAATGACCTAAATGTTGATCCAATGAAACAAAACACCTGTTGGATGCACAAGATTGGTTAAAAATCCTAATTGGACAAGAATTAGCCTAGGGAGGACGAAAATGACCTAATTGTTCATCCAATGACACAAACACACCTATTGGATGCACAAGATTGGTTAGAAACCCTAATTGGACAAGAATAAGCCTAGGGAGGTAAACAATGACCTAATTGTTCATCCAATGACACAGACACAACTATTGGATGCACATTTTTGGTTAGAAACCCTAATTGGACAAGAATAAGCCTAGGGAGGTCGAAAATGACCTAATTGTTCATTCAATGACACAAAAACACCTAATGGATGCACAAGATTGGTTAAAAACCTTAATTGGACTACATGAAGTGTAGGGAGGACGATAATGACCTAAATGTTCATCCAATGACACAAAACACCTATTGGATGCACAAGATTGGTTAAAAACCCTAATTGGACAAGAATTAGCCTAGGGAGGTCGAAAATGACCTAATTGTTCATCCAATTACACAAACACAACTATTGGATGCACAAGATTGGTTAGAAACCCTAATTGGACAAGCATAAGCGTAGGGAGGATCAAAATGAGTTAAATGTTCATCCAATGACACAAAACACCTATTGGATGCACAAGATTGGTTAAAAACCCTAAGTGGACTACATTAAGTGTAGGGAGGACGAAAATGACCTAAATGTTCATCCAATGACACAAAACACACCTATTGGATGCACAAGATTGGTTAGAAACCCTAATTGGACAAGCATAAGCTTAGGGAGGATGAAAATGACTTAAATGTTCATCCAATGACACAAAACACCTGTTGGATGCACAAGATTGGTTAAAAATCCTAATTGGACAAGAATTAGCCTAGGGAGGACGAAAATGACCTAATTGTTCATCCAATGACACAAACACACCTATTGGATGCACAAGAATGGTTAGAAACCCTAATTGGACAAGAATAAGCCTAGGGAGGTAAACAATGACCTAATTGTTCATCCAATGACACAGACACAACTATTGGATGCACATGTTTGGTTAGAAACCCTAATTGGACAAGAATAAGCCTAGGGAGGTCGAAAATGACCTAATTGTTCATCCAATGACACAAAAACACCTAATGGATGCACAAGATTGGTTAAAAACCTTAATTGGACTACATGAAGTGTAGGGAGGACGAAAATGACCTAAATGTTCATCCAATGACACAAAACACCTATTGGATGCACAAGATTGGTTAAAAACCCTAATTGGACAAGAATTAGCCTAGGGAGGTCGAAAATGACCTAATTGTTCATCCAATTACACAAAAACAACTATTGGATGCACAAGATTGGTTAGAAACCCTAATTGGACAAGCATAAGCGTAGGGAGGATCAAAATGAGTTAAATGTTCATCCAATGACACAAAACACCTATTGGATGCACAAGATTGGTTAAAAACCCTAAGTGGACTACATTAAGCGTAGGGAGGACGAAAATGACCTAAATGTTCATCCAATGACACAAAACACCTATTGGATGCACAATATTGGTTAAAAACCCTAATTGGACAAGATTAAGCCTAGGGAGGTAAACAATGACCTAATTGTTCATCCAATGACACAGACACAACTATTGGATGCAAATGTTTGGTTAGAAACCCTAATTGGACAAGAATAAGCCTAGGGAGGTCCAAAATGACCTAATTGTTCATTCAATGACACAAAAACACCTAGTGGATGCACAAGATTGGTTCAAAACCTTTATTGGACTACATGAAGTGTAGGGAGGACGAAAATGACCTAAATGTTCATCCAATGACACAAAACACCTATTGGATGCACAAGATTGGTTAAAAACCCTAATTGGACAAGAATTAGCCTAGGGAGGTCGAAAATGACCTAATTGTTCATCCAATTACACAAACACAACTATTGGATGCACAAGATTGGTTAGAAACCCTAATTGGACAAGCATAAGCGTAGGGAGGATCAAAATGAGTTAAATGTTCATCCAATGACACAAAACACCTATTGGATGCACAAGATTGGTTAAAAACCCTAATTGGACAAGAATTAGCCTAGGGAGGTCGAAAATGACCTAATTGTTCATCCAATTACACAAACACAACTATTGGATGCACAAGATTGGTTAGAAACCCTAATTGGACAAGAATAAGCCTAGGGAGGTAAACAATGACCTAATTGTTCATCCAATGACACAGACACAACTATTGGATGCACATGTTTGGTTAGAAACCCTAATTGGACAAGAATAAGCCTAGGGAGGTCGAAAATGACCTAATTGTTCATTCAATGACACAAAAACACCTAATGGATGCACAAGATTGGTTAAAAACCTTTATTGGACTACATGAAGTGTAGGGAGGACGAAAATGACCTAAATGTTCATCCAATGACACAAAACACCTGTTGGATGCACAAGATTGGTTAAAAATCCTAATTGGACAAGAATTAGCCTAGGGAGGACGAAAATGACCTAATTGTTCATCCAATAACACAAACACACCTATTGGATGCACAAGATTGGTTAGAAACCCTAATTGGACAAGAATAAGCCTAGGGAGGTAAACAATGACCTAATTGTTCATCCAATGACACAGACACAACTATTGGATGCACATGTTTGGTTAGAAACCCTAATTGGACAAGAATAAGCCTAGGGAGGTCGAAAATGACCTAATTGTTCATTCAATGACACAAAAACACCTAATGGATGCACAAGATTGGTTAAAAACCTTAATTGGACTACATGAAGTGTAGGGAGGACGAAAATGACCTAAATGTTCATCCAATGACACAAAACAACTGTTGGATGCACAAGATTGGTTAAAAATCCTAATTGGACAAGAATTAGCCTAGGGAGGACGAAAATGACCTAATTGTTCATCCAATAACACAAACACACCTATTGGATGCACAAGATTGGTTAGAAACCCTAATTGGACAAGAATAAGCCTAGGGAGGTAAACAATGACCTAATTGTTCATCCAATGACACAGACACAACTATTGGATGCACATGTTTGGTTAGAAACCCTAATTGGACAAGAATAAGCCTAGGGAGGTCGAAAATGACCTAATTGTTCATTCAATGACACAAAAACACCTAATGGATGCACAAGATTGGTTAAAATCCTTAATTGGACTACATGAAGTGTAGGGAGGACGAAAATGACCTAAATGTTCATCCAATGACACAAAACACCTATTGGATGCACAAGATTGGTTAGAAACCCTAATTGGACAACCATAAGCCTAGGGAGGATGAAAATGACCTAAATGTTCATCCAATGACACAAAACACCTATTGGATGCACAATATTGGTTAAAAACCCTAATTGGACAAGATTAAGCCTAGGGAGGTAAACAATGACCTAATTGTTCATCCAATGACACAGACACAACTATTGGATGCAAATGTTTGGTTAGAAACCCTAATTGGACAAGAATAAGCCTAGGGAGGTCCAAAATGACCTAATTGTTCATTCAATCACACAAAAACACCTAGTGGATGCACAAGATTGGTTAAAAACCTTTATTGGACTACATGAAGTGTAGGGAGGACGAAAATGACCTAAATGTTCATCCAATGACACAAAACACCTATTGGATGCACAAGATTGGTTAAAAACCCTAATTGGACAAGAATTAGTCTAGGGAGGTCGAAAATGACCTAATTGTTCATCCAATTACACAAACACAACTATTGGATGCACAAGATTGGTTAGAAACCCTAATTGGACAAGCATAAGCGTAGGGAGGATCAAAATGAGTTAAATGTTCATCCAATGACACAAAACACCTATTGGATGCACAAGATTGGTTAAAAACCCTAAGTGGACTACATTAAGTGTAGGGAGGACGAAAATGACCTAAATGTTCACCCAATGACACAAAACACCTATTGGATGCACAAGATTGGTTAGAAACCCAAATTGGACAAGCATAAGCTTAGGGAGGATGAAAATGACTTAAATGTTCATCCAATGACACAAAACACCTATTGGATGCACAGTATTGGTTAAAAACCCTAATTGGAAAAGATTAAGTGTAGGGAGGACGAAAATGACCTAAATGTTTATCCAATGACACAAACACACCTATTGGATGCACAAGATTGGTTAGAAACTCTAATTGGACAAGAATAAGCCTAGGGAGGTAAACAATGACCTAATTGTTCATCCAATGACACAGACACAACTATTGGATGCACATGTTTGGTTAGAAACCCTAATTGGACAAGAATAAGCCTAGGGAGGTCGAAAATGACCTAATTGTTCATTCAATGACACAAAAACACCTAATGGATGCACAAGATTGGTTAAAAACCTTAATTGGACTACATGAAGTGTAGGGAGGACGAAAATGACCTAAATGTTCATCCAATGACACAAAACACCTATTGGATGCACAAGATTGGTTAAAAACCCTAATTGGACAAGAATTAGCCTAGGGAGGTCGAAAATGACCTAATTGTTCATTCAATGACACAAAAACACCTAATGGATGCACAAGATTGGTTAAAAACCTTAATTGGACTACATGAAGTGTAGGGAGGACGAAAATGACCTAAATGTTCATCCAATGACACAAAACACCTATTGGATGCACAAGATTGGTTAAAAACCCTAATTGGACAAGAATAAGCCTAGGGAGGTCGAAAATGACCTAATTGTTCATCCAATGACACAAACACAACTATTGGATGCACAAGATTGGTTAGAAACTCTAATTGGACAAGCATAAGCTTAGGGAAGATGAAAATGACCTAAATGTTCATCCAATGACACATACACAACTATTGGATGCACAAGATTGGTTAGAAACCCTAATTGGACTAGAATTAGCCTAGGGAGGTTGAAAATGACTTAAATGTTCATCCAATGACACAAAACACCTATTGGATGCACAAGATTGCTTAAAAACCCTAATTGGACAACAATTAGCCTAGGGAGGACGAAAATGACCTAATTGTTCATCCAATGACACAAAAACACCTATTGGATGCACAAGATTGGTTAGAAACCCTAATTGGACAAGATTAAGTGTAGGGAGGTCGAAAATGACATAAAAATCATCCAACGACACAAACACACCTATTGGATGCACAAGATTGGTTAAAAACCCTAATTGGACAAGAAGAAGCCTAGGGAGGTCGAAAATGACCTAATTGTTCATCCAA
Organism: Cicer judaicum; assembly: GCA_037974835.1. Lineage (NCBI taxonomy): Eukaryota > Viridiplantae > Streptophyta > Magnoliopsida > Fabales > Fabaceae > Cicer > Cicer judaicum. The sequence goes on along the minus strand of JBBPBS010000604.1, from coordinate 1,101,728 downwards.
TGACACAAACACAACTATTGGATGCACAAGATTGGTTAGAAACTCTAATTGAACAAGCATAAGCCTAGGGAAGATGAAAATGACCTAAATGTTCATCCCATGATACAAAACACCTATTGGATGCACAGGATTGGTTAGAAACACTAATTGGACAAGATTAAGTTTAGGGAGGACGAAAATGACCTAATTGTGCATCCAATGACACAAAACACCTATTGGATGCACAAGATTGGTTAAAAACCCTAATTGGACAAGAATTAGCCTAGGGAGGATGAAAATGACCTAAATGTTCATCCAATGACACAAAACACCTATTGGATGCACATGATAGGTTAAAAACCCTAATTGGACAAGATTAAGTTTAGGGAGGACGAAAATGACATAAAAATCATCCAACGACACAAACACACCTATTGGATGCACAAGATTGGTTAAAAACCCTAATTGGACAAGAAGAAGCCTAGGGAGGTCGAAAATGACCTAATTGTTCATCCAATGACACAAACACAACTATTGGATGCACAAGATTGGTTAGAAACTCTAATTGAAAAAGCATAAGCCTAGGGAAGATGAAAATGACCTAAATGTTCATCCAATGACACAAAACACCTATTGGATGCACAAGATTGGTTAAAAACCCTAATTGGACAAGAATTAGCCTAGGGAGGATGAAAATGACCTAAATGTTCATCCAATGACACAAAACACCTATTGGATGCACAGGATAGGTTAAAAACCCTAATTGGACAAGATTAAGTTTAGGGAGGACGAAAATGACCTAATTGTGCATCCAATGACACAAAACACCTAATGGATGCACAAGATTGCTTAAAAACCCTAATTGGACAAGATTAAGTGTAGGGAGGACGAAAATGACCTAAATGTTCATCCAATGACACAAAACACCTATTGGATGCACAAGATTGGTTAAAAACCCTAATTGGACAAGAATTAGCCTAGGGAGGTCGAAAATGACCTAATTGTTCATCCAATGACACAAACACACCTATTGGATGCACAAGATTGGTTAGAAACCCTAATTGGACAAGAATAAGCCTAGGGAGGTAAACAATGACCTAATTGTTCATCCAATGACACAGACACAACTATTGGATGCAGATGTTTGGTTAGAAACCCTAATTGGACAAGAATAAGCCTAGGGAGGTCGAAAATAACCTAATTGTTCATTCAATGACACAAAAACACCTAATGGATGCACAAGATTGGTTAAAAACCTTAATTGGACTACATGAAATGTAGGGAGGAGAAAATGACCTAAATGTTGATCCAATGACACAAAACACCTGTTGGATGCACAAGATTGGTTAAAAATCCTAATTGGACAAGAATTAGCCTAGGGAGGACGAAAATGACCTAATTGTTCATCCAATGACACAAACACACCTATTGGATGCACAAGATTGGTTAGAAACCCTAATTGGACAAGAATAAGCCTAGGGAGGTAAACAATGACCTAATTGTTCATCCAATGACACAGACACAACTATTGGATGCACATGTTTGGTTAGAAACCCTAATTGGACAAGAATAAGCCTAGGGAGGTCGAAAATGACCTAATTGTTCATTCAATGACACAAAAACACCTAATGGATGCACAAGATTGGTTAAAAACCTTAATTGGACTACATGAAGTGTAGGGAGGAAGAAAATGACCTAAATGTTCATCCAATGACACAAAACACCTATTGGATGCACAAGATTGGTTAAAAACCCTAATTGGACAAGAATTAGCCTAGGGAGGTCGAAAATGACCTAATTGTTCATCCAATTACACAAACACAACTATTGGATGCACAAGATTGGTTAGAAACCCTAATTGGACAAACATAAGCGTAGGGAGGATCAAAATGAGTTAAATGTTCATCCAAAGACACAAAACACCTATTGGATGCACAAGATTGGTTAAAAACCCTAAGTGGACTACATTAAGTGTAGGGAGGACGAAAATGACCTAAATGTTCATCCAATGACACAAAACACCTATTGGATGTACAAGATTGGTTAGAAACCCTAATTGGACAAGTATAAGCTTAGGGAGGATGAAAATGACCTAAATGTTCATCCAATGACACAAAACACCTATTGGATGCACAATATTGGTTAAAAACCCTAATTGGAAAAGATTAAGTGTAGGGAGGACGAAAATGACCTAAATGTTTATCCAATGACACAAACACACCTATTGGATGCACAAGATTGGTTAGAAACCCTAATTGGACAAGCATAAGCCTAGGGAGGATGAAAATGACCTAAATGTTCATCCAATGACACAAAACACACCTATTGGATGCACAAGATTGGTTAGAAACCCTAATTGGACAAGAATAAGCCTAGGGAGGTAAACAACGACCTAATTGTTCATCCAATGACACAGACACAACTATTGGACGCACATGTATGGTTAGAAACCCTAATTGGACAAGAATAAGCCTAGGGAGGTCGAAAATGACCTAATTGTTCATTCAATGACACAAAAACACCTAATGGATGCACAAGATTGGTTAAAAACCTTAATTGGACTACATGAAGTGTAGGGAGGACGAAAATGACCTAATTGTTCATCCAATGACACAAAACACCTATTGGATGCACAAGATTGGTTAAAAACCCTAATTGGACAAGAATTAGCCTAGGGAGGACGAAAATGACCTAATTGTTCATCCAATGACACAAAAGCACCTATCGGATGCACAAGATTGGTTAGAAACCCTAATTGAACAAGATTAAGTGTAGGGAGGACGAAAATGACCTAATTGTTCATCCAATGACACAAAACACCTGTTGGATGCACAAGATTGGTTAAAAACCCTAATTGGATAAGAATTAGCCTAAGCAGGACGAAAATGACCTAAATGTTCATCCAATGACACAAAACACCTATTGGATGCATAAGATTGGTTAAAAACCCTAATTGGACAAGAATTATCATAGGGAGGACGAAAATGACCTAATTGTTCATCCAATGACACAAAAACACCAATTGGATGCACAAGATTGGTTAGAAACCCTAATTGGACAAGATAAAGTGTAGGGAGGACGAAAATGACCTAAGTATTCATCCAATGACACAAAACACCTATTGGATGCACAAGATTGGTTAAAAACCCTAATTGGACAAGAATTAGCCTAGGGAGGACGAAAATGACCTAATTGTTCATCCAATGACACAAAAACACCTATTGGATGCACAAGATTGGTTAGAAACCCTAATTGGACAAGAATAAGCCTAGGGAGGTGAACAATGACCTAATTGTTCATCCAATGACACAGACACAACTATTGGATGCACATGTTTGGTAAGAAACCCTAATTGGACAAGAATAAGCCTAGGGAGGTCGAAAATGACCTAATTGTTCATTCAATGACACAAAAACACCTAATGGATGCACAAGATTGGTTAAAAACCTTAATTGGACTACATGAAGTGTAGGGAGGACGAAAATGACCTAAATGTTCATCCAATGACACAAAACACCTATTGGATGCACAAGATTGGTTAAAAACCCTAATTGGACAAGAATTAGCCTAGGGAGGTCGAAAATGACCAAATTGTTCATCCAATTACACAAACACAACTATTGGATGCACAAGATTGGTTAGAAACCCTAATTGGACAAGCATAAGCGTAGGGAGGATCAAAATGAGTTAAATGTTCATCCAATGACACAAAACACCTATTGGATGCACAAGATTGGTTAAAAACCCTAAGTGGACTACATTAAGCGTAGGGAGGACGAAAATGACCTAAATGTTGATCCAATGACACAAAACACCTGTTGGATGCACAAGATTGGTTAAAAATCCTAATTGGACAAGAATTAGCCTAGGGAGGACGAAAATGACCTAATTGTTCATCCAATGACACAAACACACCTATTGGATGCACAAGATTGGTTAGAAACCCTAATTGGTCAAGAATAAGCCTAGGGAGGTAAACAATGACCTAATTGTTCATCCAATGACACAGACACAACTATTGGATGCACATGTTTGGTTAGAAACCCTAATTGGACAAGAATAAGCCTAGGGAGGTCGAAAATGACCTAATTGTTCATTCAATGACACAAAAACACCAAATGGATGCACAAGATTGGTTAAAAACCTTAATTGGACTACATGAAGTGTAGGGAGGACGAAAATGACCTAAATGTTCATCCAATGACACAAAACACCTATTGGATGCACAAGATTGGTTAAAAACCCTAATTGGACAAGAATTAGCCTAGGGAGGTCGAAAATGACCAAATTGTTCATCCAATTACACAAACACAACTATTGGATGCACAAGATTGGTTAGAAACCCTAATTGGACAAGCATAAGCGTAGGGAGGATCAAAATGAGTTAAATGTTCATCCAATGACACAAAACACCTATTGGATGCACAAGATTGGTTAAAAACCCTAAGTGGACTACATTAAGTGTAGGGAGGACGAAAATGACCTAAATGTTCACCCAATGACACAAAACACCTATTGGATGCACAAGATTGGTTAGAAACCCAAATTGGACAAGCATAAGCTTAGGGAGGATGAAAATGACTTAAATGTTCATCCAATGACACAAAACACCTATCGGATGCACAGTATTGGTTAAAAACCCTAATTGGAAAAGATTAAGTGTAGGGAGGACGAAAATGACCTAAATGTTTATCCAATGACACAAACACACCTATTGGATGCACAAGATTGGTTAGAAACCCTAATTGGACAAGAATAAGCCTAGGGAGGTAAACAATGACCTAATTGTTCATCCAATGACACAGACACAACTATTGGATGCACATGATTGGTTAGAAACCCTAATTGGACAAGAATAAGCCTAGGGAGGTCGAAAATGACCTAATTGTTCATTCAATGACACAAAAACACCTAATGGATGCACAAGATTGGTTAAAAACCTTAATTGGACTACATGAAGTGTAGGGAGGACGAAAATGACCTAAATGTTCATCCAATGACACAAAATACCTATTAGATGCACAAGATTGGTTAAAAACCCTAATTGGACAAGAATTAGCCTAGGGAGGTCGAAAATGACCTAATTGTTCATCCAATTACACAAACACAACTATTGGATGCACAAGATTGGTTAGAAACCCTAATTGGACAAGCATAAGCGTAGGGAGGATCAAAATGAGTTAAATGTTCATCCAATGACACAAAACACCTATTGGATGCACAAGATTGGTTAAAAACCCTAATTGGACAAGAATTAGCCTAGGGAGGTCGAAAATGACCTAATTGTTCATCCAATTACACAAACACAACTATTGGATGCACAAGATTGGTTAGAAACCCTAATTGGACAAGAATAAGCCTAGGGAGGTAAACAATGACCTAATTGTTCATCCAATGACACAGACACAACTATTGGATGCACATGTTTGGTTAGAAACCCTAATTGGACAAGAATAAGCCTAGGGAGGTCGAAAATGACCTAATTGTTCATTCAATGACACAAAAACACCTAATGGATGCACAAGATTGGTTAAAAACCTTTATTGGACTACATGAAGTGTAGGGAGGACGAAAATGACCTAAATGTTCATCCAATGACACAAAACACCTGTTGGATGCACAAGATTGGTTAAAAATCCTAATTGGACAAGAATTAGCCTAGGGAGGACGAAAATGACCTAATTGTTCATCCAATAACACAAACACACCTATTGGATGCACAAGATTGGTTAGAAACCCTAATTGGACAAGAATAAGCCTAGGGAGGTAAACAATGACCTAATTGTTCATCCAATGACACAGACACAACTATTGGATGCACATGTTTGGTTAGAAACCCTAATTGGACAAGAATAAGCCTAGGGAGGTCGAAAATGACCTAATTGTTCATTCAATGACACAAAAACACCTAATGGATGCACAAGATTGGTTAAAAACCTTAATTGGACTACATGAAGTGTAGGGAGGACGAAAATGACCTAAATGTTCATCCAATGACACAAAACAACTGTTGGATGCACAAGATTGGTTAAAAATCCTAATTGGACAAGAATTAGCCTAGGGAGGACGAAAATGACCTAATTGTTCATCCAATAACACAAACACACCTATTGGATGCACAAGATTGGTTAGAAACCCTAATTGGACAAGAATAAGCCTAGGGAGGTAAACAATGACCTAATTGTTCATCCAATGACACAGACACAACTATTGGATGCACATGTTTGGTTAGAAACCCTAATTGGACAAGAATAAGCCTAGGGAGGTCGAAAATGACCTAATTGTTCATTCAATGACACAAAAACACCTAATGGATGCACAAGATTGGTTAAAAACCTTAATTGGACTACATGAAGTGTAGGGAGGACGAAAATGACCTAATTGTTCATCCAATGACACAAAACACCTATTGGATGCACAAGATTGGTTAAAAACCCTAATTGGACAAGAATTAGCCTAGGGAGGTCGAAAATGACCTAATTGTTCATCCAATTACACAAACACAACTATTGGATGCACATGATTGGTTAGAAACCCTAATTGGACAAGCATAAGCGTAGGGAGGATCAAAATGAGTTAAATGTTCATCCAATGACACAAAACACCTATTGGATGCACAAGATTGGTTAAAAACCCTAAGTGGACTACATTAAGCGTAGGGAGGACGAAAATGACCTAAATGTTCATCCAATGACACAAAACACCTATTGGATGCACAAGATTGGTTAGAAACCCTAATTGGACAACCATAAGCCTAGGGAGGATGAAAATGACCTAAATGTTCATCCAATGACACAAAACACCTATTGGATGCACAATATTGGTTAAAAACCCTAATTGGACAAGATTAAGCCTAGGAGGGTAAACAATGACCTAATTGTTCATCCAATGACACAGACACAACTATTGGATGCACATGTTTGGTTAGAAACCCTAATTGGACAGGAATAAGCCTAGGGAGGTCGAAAATGACCTAATTGTTCATTCAATGACACAAAAACACCTAATGGATGCACAAGATTGGTTAAAATCCTTAATTGGACTACATGAAGTGTAGGGAGGACGAAAATGACCTAAATGTTCATCCAATGACACAAAACACCTATTGGATGCACAAGATTGGTTAAAAACCCTAATTGGACAAGAATTAGCCTAGGGAGGTCGAAAATGACCTAATTGTTCATCCAATTACACAAACACAACTATTGGATGCACAAGATTGGTTAGAAACCCTAATTGGACAAGCATAAGCGTAGGGAGGATCAAAATGAGTTAAATGTTCATCCAATGACACAAAACACCTATTGGATGCACAAGATTGGTTAAAAACCCTAAGTGGACTACATTAAGTGTAGGGAGGACGAAAATGACCTAAATGTTCACCCAATGACACAAAACACCTATTGGATGCACAAGATTGGTTAGAAACCCAAATTGGACAAGCATAAGCTTAGGGGGGATGAAAATGACTTAAATGTTCATCCAATGACACAAAACACCTATTGGATGCACAGTATTGGTTAAAAACCCTAATTGGAAAAGATTAAGTGTAGGGAGGACGAAAATGACCTAAATGTTTATCCAATGACACAAACACACATATTGGATGCACAAGATTGGTTAGAAACCCTAATTGGACAAGAATAAGCCTAGGGATGTAAACAATGACCGAATTGTTCATCTAATGACACAGACACAACTATTGGATGCACAAGATTGGTTAGAAACCCTAATTGGACAAGCATAAGCCTAGGGAGGATGAAAATGACCTAAATGTTCATCCAATGACACAAAACACACCTATTGGATGCACAAGATTGGTTAGAAACCCTAATTGGACAAGAATAAGCCTAGGGAGGTAAACAACGACCTAATTGTTCATCCAATGACACAGACACAACTATTGGACGCACATGTATGGTTAGAAACCCTAATTGGACAAGAATAAGCCTAGGGAGGTCGAAAATGACCTAATTGTTCATTCAATGACACAAAAACACCTAATGGATGCACAAGATTGGTTAAAAACCTTAATTGGACTACATGAAATGTAGGGAGGACGAAAATGACCTAAATGTTCATCCAATGACACAAAACACCTATTGGATGCACAAGATTGGTTAAAAACCCTAATTGGACAAGAATTAGCCTAGGGAGGTCGAAAATGACCTAATTGTTCATCCAATGACACAAACACACCTATTGGATGCACAAGAATGGTTAGAAACCCTAATTGGACAAGCATAAGCTTAGGGAGGATGAAAATGACCTAAATGTTCATTCAATGACACAAAACACCTATTGGATGCACAGTAGTGGTTAAAAACCCTAATTGGAAAAGATTAAGTGTAGGGAGGACGAAAATGACCTAAATGTTTATCCAATGACACAAACACACCTATTGGATGCACAAGATTGGTTAGAAACCCTAATTGGACAAGAATAAGCCTAGGGAGGTAAACAATGACCTAATTGTTCATCCAATGACACAGACACAACTATTGGATGCACATGTTTGGTTAGAAACCGTAATTGGACAAGAATAAGCCTAGGGAGGTCGAAAATGACCTAATTGTTCATTCAATGACACAAAAACACCTAATGGATGCACAAGATTGGTTAAAAACCTTAATTGGACTACATGAAGTGTAGGGAGGACGAAAATGACCTAAATGTTCATCCAATGACACAAAACACCTATTGGATGCACAAGATTGGTTAAAAACCCTAATTGGACAAGAATTAGCCTAGGGAGGTCGAAAATGACCTAATTGTTCATCCAATTACACAAACACAACTATTGGATGCACAAGATTGGTTAGAAACCCTAATTGGACAAGCATAAGCGTAGGGAGGATCAAAATGAGTTAAATGTTCATCCAATGACACAAAACACCTATTGGATGCACAAGATTGGTTAAAAACCCTAAGTGGAGTACATTAAGTGTAGGGAGGACGAAAATGACCTAAATGTTCACCCAATGACACAAAACACCTATTGGATGCACAAGATTGGTTAGAAACCCAAATTGGACAAGCATAAGCTTAGGGAGGATGAAAATGACTTAAATGTTCATCCAATGACACAAAACACCTATCGGATGCACAGTATTGGTTAAAAACCCTAATTGGAAAAGATTAAGTGTAGGGAGGACGAAAATGACCTAAATGTTTATCCAATGACACAAACACACCTATTGGATGCACAAGATTGGTTAGAAACCCTAATTGGACAAGAATAAGCCTAGGGATGTAAACAATGACCGAATTGTTCATCTAATGACACAGACACAACTATTGGATGCACAAGATTGGTTAGAAACCCTAATTGAACAAGCATAAGCCTAGGGAGGATGAAAATGACCTAAATGTTCATCCAATGACACAAAACACACCTATTGGATGCACAAGATTGGTTAGAAACCCTAATTGGACAAGAATAAGCCTAGGGAGGTAAACAACGACCTAATTGTTCATCCAATGACACAGACACAACTATTGGACGCACATGTATGGTTAGAAACCCTAATTGGACAAGAATAAGCCTAGGGAGGTCGAAAATGACCTAATTGTTCATTCAATGACACAAAAACACCTAATGGATGCACAAGATTGGTTAAAAACTTTAATTGGACTACATGAAATGTAGGGAGGACGAAAATGACCTAAATGTTCATCCAATGACACAAAACACCTATTGGATGCACAAGATTGGTTAAAAACCCTAATTGGACAAGAATTAGCCTAGGGAGGTCGAAAATGACCTAATTGTTCATCCAATGACACAAACACACCTATTGGATGCACAAGAATGGTTAGAAACCCTAATTGGACAAGCATAAGCTTAGGGAGGATGAAAATGACCTAAATGTTCATTCAATGACACAAAACAACTATTGGATGCACAGTAGTGGTTAAAAACCCTAATTGGAAAAGATTAAGTGTAGGGAGGACGAAAATGACCTAAATGTTTATCCAATGACACAAACACACCTATTGGATGCACAAGATTGGTTAGAAACCCTAATTGGACAAGAATAAGCCTAGGGAGGTAAACAATGACCTAATTGTTCATCCAATGACACAGACACAACTATTGGATGCACATGTTTGGTTAGAAACCGTAATTGGACAAGAATAAGCCTAGGGAGGTCGAAAATGACCTAATTGTTCATTCAATGACACAAAAACACCTAATGGATGCACAAGATTGGTTAAAAACCTTAATTGGACTACATGAAGTGTAGGGAGGACGAAAATGACCTAAATGTTCATCCAATGACACAAAACACCTATTGGATGCACAAGATTGGTTAAAAACCCTAATTGGACAAGAATTAGCCTAGGGAGGTCGAAAATGACCTAATTGTTCATCCAATTACACAAACACAACTATTGGATGCACAAGATTGGTTAGAAACCCTAATTGGACAAGCATAAGCGTAGGGAGGATCAAAATGAGTTAAATGTTCATCCAATGACACAAAACACCTATTGGATGCACAAGATTGGTTAAAAACCCTAAGTGGACTACATTAAGTGTAGGGAGGACGAAAATGACCTAAATGTTCATCCAATGACACAAAACACACCTATTGGATGCACAAGATTGGTTAGAAACCCTAATTGGACAAGCATAAGCTTAGGGAGGATGAAAATGACTTAAATGTTCATCCAATGACACAAAACACCTGTTGGATGCACAAGATTGGTTAAAAATCCTAATTGGACAAGAATTAGCCTAGGGAGGACGAAAATGACCTAATTGTTCATCCAATGACACAAACACACCTATTGGATGCACAAGAATGGTTAGAAACCCTAATTGGACAAGAATAAGCCTAGGGAGGTAAACAATGACCTAATTGTTCATCCAATGACACAGACACAACTATTGGATGCACATGTTTGGTTAGAAACCCTAATTGGACAAGAATAAGCCTAGGGAGGTCGAAAATGACCTAATTGTTCATCCAATTACACAAACACAACTATTGGATGCACAAGATTGGTTAGAAACCCTAATTGGAGAAGCATAAGCGTAGGGAGGATCAAAATGAGTTAAATGTTCATCCAATGACACAAAACACCTATTGGATGCACAAGATTGGTTAAAAACCCTAATTGGACAAGAATAAGCCTAGGGAGGTCGAAAATGACCTAATTGTTCATCCAATTACACAAACACAACTATTGGATGCACAAGATTGGTTAGAAACCCTAATTGGACAAGCATAAGCGTAGGGAGGATCAAAATGAGTTAAATGTTCATCCAATGACACAAAACACCTATTGGATGCACAAGATTGGTTAAAAACCCTAAGTGGACTACATTAAGTGTAGGGAGGATCAAAATGAGTTAAATGTTCATCCAATGACACAAAACACCTATTGGATGCACAAGATTGGTTAAAAACCCTAATTGGACAAGAATTAGCCTAGGGAGGTCGAAAATGACCTAATTGTTCATCCAATTACACAAACACAACTATTGGATGCACAAGATTGGATAGAAACCCTAATTGGACAAGCATAAGCGTAGGGAGGATCAAAATGAGTTAAATGTTCATCCAATGACACAAAACACCTATTGGATGCACAAGATTGGTTAAAAACCCTAAGTGGACTACATTAAGTGTAGGGAGGACGAAAATGACCTAAATGTTCACCCAATGACACAAAACACCTATTGGATGCACAAGATTGGTTAGAAACCCAAATTGGACAAGCATAAGCTTAGGGAGGATGAAAATGACTTAAATGTTCATCCAATGACACAAAACACCTATCGGATGCACAGTATTGGTTAAAAACCCTAATTGGAAAAGATTAAGTGTAGGGAGGACGAAAATGACCTAAATGTTTATCCAATGACACAAACACACCTATTGGATGCACAAGATTGGTTAGAAACCCTAATTGGACAAGAATAAGCCTAGGGAGGTAAACAATGACCTAATTGTTCATCTAATGACACAAACACAACTATTGGATGCACAAGATTGGTTAGAAACCCTAATTGGACAAGCATAAGCCTAGGGAGGATGAAAATGACCTAAATGTTCATCCAATGACACAAAACACACCTATTGGATGCACAAGATTGGTTAGAAACCCTAATTGGACAAGAATAAGCCTAGGGAGGTAAACAACGTCCTAATTGTTCATCCAATGACACAGACACAACTATTGGACGCACATGTTTGGTTAGAAACCCTAATTGGACAAGAATAAGCCTAGGGAGGTCGAAAATGACCTAATTGTTCATTCAATGACACAAAAACACCTAATGGATGCACAAGATTGGTTAAAAACCTTAATTGGACTACATGAAATGTAGGGAGGACGAAAATGACCTAAATGTTGATCCAATAACACAAAACACCTGTTGGATGCACAAGATTGGTTAAAAATCCTAATTGGACAAGAATTAGCCTAGGGAGGACGAAAATGACCTAATTGTTCATCCAATGACACAAACACACCTATTGGATGCACAAGATTGGTTAGAAACCCTAATAGGACAAGAATAAGCCTAGGGAGGTAAACAATGACCTAATTGTTCATCCAATGACACAGACACAACTATTGGATGCACATGTTTGGTTAGAAACCCTAATTGGACAAGAATAAGCCTAGGGAGGTCGAAAATGACCTAATTGTTCATTCAATGACACAAAAACACCTAATGGATGCACAAGATTGGTTAAAAACCTTAATTGGACTACATGAAGTGTAGGGAGGACGAAAATGACCTAATTGTTCATCCAATGACACAAAACACCTATTGGATGCACAAGATTGGTTAAAAACCCTAATTGGACAAGAATTAGCCTAGGGAGGTCGAAAATGACCTAATTGTTCATCCAATTACACAAACACAACTATTGGATGCACATGATTGGTTAGAAACCCTAATTGGACAAGCATAAGCGTAGGGAGGATCAAAATGAGTTAAATGTTCATCCAATGACACAAAACACCTATTGGATGCACAAGATTGGTTAAAAACCCTAAGTGGACTACATTAAGCGTAGGGAGGACGAAAATGACCTAAATGTTCATCCAATGACACAAAACACCTATTGGATGCACAAGATTGGTTAGAAACCCTAATTGGACAACCATAAGCCTAGGGAGGATGAAAATGACCTAAATGTTCATCCAATGACACAAAACACCTATTGGATGCACAATATTGGTTAAAAACCCTAATTGGACAAGATTAAGCCTAGGAGGGTAAACAATGACCTAATTGTTCATCCAATGACACAGACACAACTATTGGATGCACATGTTTGGTTAGAAACCCTAATTGGACAGGAATAAGCCTAGGGAGGTCGAAAATGACCTAATTGTTCATTCAATGACACAAAAACACCTAATGGATGCACAAGATTGGTTAAAATCCTTAATTGGACTACATGAAGTGTAGGGAGGACGAAAATGACCTAAATGTTCATCCAATGACACAAAACACCTATTGGATGCACAAGATTGGTTAAAAACCCTAATTGGACAAGAATTAGCCTAGGGAGGTCGAAAATGACCTAATTGTTCATCCAATTACACAAACACAACTATTGGATGCACAAGATTGGTTAGAAACCCTAATTGGACAAGCATAAGCGTAGGGAGGATCAAAATGAGTTAAATGTTCATCCAATGACACAAAACACCTATTGGATGCACAAGATTGGTTAAAAACCCTAAGTGGACAACATTAAGCGTAGGGAGGACGAAAATGACCTAAATGTTCATCCAATGACACAAAACACCTATTGGATGCACAAGATTGGTTAGAAACCCTAATTGGACAACCATAAGCCTAGGGAGGATGAAAATGACCTAAATGTTCATCCAATGACACAAAACACCTATTGGATGCACAATATTGGTTAAAAACCCTAATTGGACAAGATTAAGCCTAGGGAGGTAAACAATGACCTAATTGTTCATCCAATGACACAGACACAACTATTGGATGCAAATGTTTGGTTAGAAACCCTAATTGGACAAGAATAAGCCTAGGGAGGTCCAAAATGACCTAATTGTTCATTCAATGACACAAAAACACCTAGTGGATGCACAAGATTGGTTAAAAACCTTTATTGGACTACATGAAGTGTAGGGAGGACGAAAATGACCTAAATGTTCATCAAATGACACAAAACACCTATTGGATGCACAAGATTGGTTAAAAACCCTAATTGGACAAGAATTAGCCTAGGGAGGTCGAAAATGACCTAATTGTTCATCCAATTACACAAACACAACTATTGGATGCACAAGATTGGTTAGAAACCCTAATTGGACAAGCATAAGCGTAGGGATGATCAAAATGAGTTAAATGTTCATCCAATGACACAAAACACCTATTGGATGCACAAGATTGGTTAAAAACCCTAAGTGGACTACATTAAGTGTAGGGAGGACGAAAATGACCTAAATGTTCACCCAATGACACAAAACACCTATTGGATGCACAAGATTGGTTAGAAACCCAAATTGGACAAGCATAAGCTTAGGGAGGATGAAAATGACTTAAATGTTCATCCAATGACACAAAACACCTATTGGATGCACAGTATTGGTTAAAAACCCTAATTGGAAAAGATTAAGTGTAGGGAGGACGAAAATGACCTAAATGTTTATCCAATGACACAAACACACCTATTGGATGCACAAGATTGGTTAGAAACCCTAATTGGACAAGAATAAGCCTAGGGATGTAAACAATGACCGAATTGTTCATCTAATGACACAAACACAACTATTGGATGCACAAGATTGGTTAGAAACCCTAATTGGACAAGCATAAGCCTAGGGAGGATGAAAATGACCTAAATGTTCATCCAATGACACAAAACACACCTATTGGATGCACAAGATTGGTTAGAAACCCTAATTGGACAAGAATAAGCCTAGGGAGGTAAACAACGACCTAATTGTTCATCCAATGACACAGACACAACTATTGGACGCACATGTAAGGTTAGAAACCCTAATTGGACAAGAATAAGCCTAGGGAGGTCGAAAATGACCTAATTGTTCATTCAATGACACAAAAACACCTAATGGATGCACAAGATTGGTTAAAAACCTTAATTGGACTACATGAAATGTAGGGAGGACGAAAATGACCTAAATGTTCATCCAATGACACAAAACACCTATTGGATGCACAAGATTGGTTAAAAACCCTAATTGGACAAGAATTAGCCTAGGGAGGTCGAAAATGACCTAATTGTTCATCCAATGACACAAACACACCTATTGGATGCACAAGAATGGTTAGAAACCCTAATTGGACAAGCATAAGCTTAGGGAGGATGAAAATGACCTAAATGTTCATTCAATGACACAAAACACCTATTGGATGCACAGTATTGGTTAAAAACCCTAATTGGAAAAGATTAAGTGTAGGGAGGACGAAAATGACCTAAATGTTTATCCAATGACACAAACACACCTATTGGATGCACAAGATTGGTTAGAAACCCTAATTGGACAAGAATAAGCCTAGGGAGGTAAACAATGACCTAATTGTTCATCCAATGACACAGACACAACTATTGGATGCACATGTTTGGTTAGAAACCCTAATTGGACAAGAATAAGCCTAGGGAGGTCGAAAATGACCTAATTGTTCATTCAATGACACCAAAACACCTAATGGATGCACAAGATTGGTTAAAAACCTTAATTGGACTACATGAAGTGTAGGGAGGACGAAAATGACCTAAATGTTCATCCAATGACACAAAACACCTATTGGATGCACAGGATTGGTTAAAAACCCTAATTGGACAAGAATTAGCCTAGGGAGGTCGAAAATGACCTAATTGTTCATCCAATTACACAAACACAACTATTGGATGCACAAGATTGGTTAGAAACCCTAATTGGACAAGCATAAGCGTAGGGAGGATCAAAATGAGTTAAATGTTCATCCAATGACACAAAACACCTATTGGATGCACAAGATTGGTTAAAAACCCTAAGTGGACTACATTAAGCGTAGGGAGGACGAAAATGACCTAAATGTTCATCCAATGACACAAAACACACCTATTGGATGCACAAGATTGGTTAGAAACCCTAATTGGACAAGAATAAGCCTAGGGAGGTAAACAACGACCTAATTGTTCATCCAATGACACAGACACAACTATTGGACGCACATGTTTGGTTAGAAACCCTAATTGGACAAGAATAAGCCTAGGGAGGTCGAAAATGACCTAATTGTTCATTCAATGACACAAAAACACCTAATGGATGCACAAGATTGGTTAAAAACCTTAATTGGACTACATGAAATGTAGGGAGGACGAAAATGACCTAAATGTTGATCCAATGACACAAAACACCTGTTGGATGCACAAGATTGGTTAAAAACCCTAATTGGACAAGAATAAGCCTAGGGAGGATGAAAATGACCTAAATGTTCATCCAATGACACAAAACACACCTATTGGATGCACAAGATTGGTTAGAAACCCTAATTGGACAAGAATAAGCCTAGGGAGGTAAACAACGACCTAATTGTTCATCCAATGACACAGACACAACTATTGGACGCACATGTTTGGTTAGAAACCCTAATTGGACAAGAATAAGCCTAGGGAGGTCGAAAATGACCTAATTGTTCATTCAATGACACAAAAACACCTAATGGATGCACAAGATTGGTTAAAAACCTTAATTGGACTACATGAAATGTAGGGAGGACGAAAATGACCTAAATGTTGATCCAATGACACAAAACACCTGTTGGATGCACAAGATTGGTTAAAAATCCTAATTGGACAAGAATTAGCCTAGGGAGGACGAAAATGACCTAATTGTTCATCCAATGACTCAAACACACCTATTGGATGCACAAGATTGGTTAGAAACCCTAATTGGACAAGAATAAGCCTAGGGAGGTAAACAATGACCTAATTGTTCATCCAATGACACAGACACAACTATTGGATGCACATGTTTGGTTAGAAACCCTAATTGGACAAGAATAAGCCTAGGGAGGTCGAAAATGACCTAATTGTTCATTCAATGACACAAAAACACCTAATGGATGCACAAGATTGGTTAAAAACCTTAATTGGACTACATGAAGTGTAGGGAGGACGAAAATGACCTAAATGTTCATCCAATGACACAAAACACCTATTGGATGCACAAGATTGGTTAAAAACCCTAATTGGACAAGAATTAGCCTAGGGAGGTCGAAAATGACCTAATTGTTCATTCAATGACACAAAAACACCTAATGGATGCACAAGATTGGTTAAAATCCTTAATTGGACTACATGAAGTGTAGGGAGGACGAAAATGACCTAAATGTTCATCCAATGACACAAAACACCTATTGGATGCACAAGATTGGTTAAAAACCCTAATTGGACAAGAATTAGCCTAGGGAGGTCGAAAATGACCTAATTGTTCATCCAATTACACAAACACAACTATTGGATGCACAAGATAGGTTAGAAACCCTAATTGGACAAGCATAAGCGTAGGGAGGATCAAAATGAGTTAAATGTTCATCCAATGACACAAAACACCTATTGGATGCACAAGATTGGTTAAAAACCCTAAGTGGACTACATTAAGTGTAGGGAGGACGAAAATGACCTAAATGTTCACCCAATGACACAAAACACCTATTGGATGCACAAGATTGGTTAGAAACCCTAATTGGACAAGCATAAGCTTAGGGAGGATGAAAATGACTTAAATGTTCATCCAATGACACAAAACACCTATTGGATGCACAGTATTGGTTAAAAACCCTAATTGGAAAAGATTAAGTGTAGGGAGGACGAAAATGACCTAAATGTTTATCCAATGACACAAACACACCTATTGGATGCACAAGATTGGTTAGAAACCCTAATTGGACAAGAATAAGCCTAGGGATGTAAACAATGACCGAATTGTTCATCTAATGACACAGACACAACTATTGGATGCACAAGATTGGTTAGAAACCCTAATTGAACAAGCATAAGCCTAGGGAGGATGAAAATGACCTAAATGTTCATCCAATGACACAAAACACACCTATTGGATGCACAAGATTGGTTAGAAACCCTAATTGGACAAGAATAAGCCTAGGGAGGTAAACAACGACCTAATTGTTCATCCAATGACACATACACAACTATTGGACGCACATGTATGGTTAGAAACCCTAATTGGACAAGAATAAGCCTAGGGAGGTCGAAAATGACCTAATTGTTCATTCAATGACACAAAAACACCTAATGGATGCACAAGATTGGTTAAAAACCTTAATTGGACTACATGAAATGTAGGGAGGACGAAAATGACCTAAATGTTCATCCAATGACACAAAACACCTATTGGATGCACAAGATTGGTTAAAAACCCTAATTGGACAAGAATTAGCCTAGGGAGGTCGAAAATGACCTAATTGTTCATCCAATGACACAAACACACCTATTGGATGCACAAGAATGGTTAGAAACCCTAATTGGACAAGCATAAGCTTAGGGAGGATGAAAATGACCTAAATGTTCATTCAATGACACAAAACACCTATTGGATGCACAGTAGTGGTTAAAAACCCTAATTGGAAAAGATTAAGTGTAGGGAGGACGAAAATGACCTAAATGTTTATCCAATGACACAAACACACCTATTGGATGCACAAGATTGGTTAGAAACCCTAATTGGACAAGAATAAGCCTAGGGAGGTAAACAATGACCTAATTGTTCATCCAATGACACAGACACAACTATTGGATGCACATGTTTGGTTAGAAACCGTAATTGGACAAGAATAAGCCTAGGGAGGTCGAAAATGACCTAATTGTTCATTCAATGACACAAAAACACCTAATGGATGCACAAGATTGGTTAAAAACCTTAATTGGACTACATGAAGTGTAGGGAGGACGAAAATGACCTAAATGTTCATCCAATGACACAAAACACCTATTGGATGCACAAGATTGGTTAAAAACCCTAATTGGACAAGAATTAGCCTAGGGAGGTCGAAAATGACCTAATTGTTCATCCAATTACACAAACACAACTATTGGATGCACAAGATTGGTTAGAAACCCTAATTGGACAAGCATAAGCGTAGGGAGGATCAAAATGAGTTAAATGTTCATCCAATGACACAAAACACCTATTGGATGCACAAGATTGGTTAAAAACCCTAAGTGGACTACATTAAGTGTAGGGAGGACGAAAATGACCTAAATGTTCACCCAATGACACAAAACACCTATTGGATGCACAAGATTGGTTAGAAACCCTAATTGGACCAGCATAAGCTTAGGGAGGATGAAAATGACCTAAATGTTCATTCAATGACACAAAACACCTATTGGATGCACAGTATTGGTTAAAAACCCTAATTGGAAAAGATTAAGTGTAGGGAGGACGAAAATGACCTAAATGTTTATCCAATGACACAAACACACCTATTGGATGCACAAGATTGGTTAGAAACCCTAATTGGACAAGAATTAGCCTAGGGAGGTAAACAATGACCTAATTGTTCATCTAATGACACAAACACAACTATTGGATGCACAAGATTGGTTAGAAACCCTAATTGGACAAGCATAAGCCTAGGGAGGATGAAAATGACCTAAATGTTCATCCAATGACACAAAACACACCTATTGGATGCACAAGATTGGTTAGAAACCCTAATTGGACAAGAATAAGCCTAGGGAGGTAAACAACGACCTAATTGTTCATCCAATGACACAGACACAACTATTGGACGCACATGTTTGGTTAGAAACCCTAATTGGACAAGAATAAGCCTAGGGAGGTCGAAAATGACCTAATTGATCATTCAATGACACAAAAACACCTAATGGATGCACAAGATTGGTTAAAAACCTTAATTGGACTACATGAAATGTAGGGAGGACGAAAATGACATAAATGTTGATCCAATGACACAAAACACCTGTTGGATGCACAAGATTGGTTAAAAATCCTAATTCGACAAGAATTAGCCTAGGGAGGACGAAAATGACCTAATTGTTCATCCAATGACACAAAACACACCTATTGGATGCACAAGAATGGTTAGAAACCCTAATTGGACAAGAATAAGCCTAGGGAGGTAAACAATGACCTAATTGTTCATCCAATGACACAGACACAACTATTGGATGCACATGTTTGGTTAGAAACCCTAATTGGACAAGAATAAGCCTAGGGAGGTCGAAAATGACCTAATTGTTCATTCAATGACACAAAAACACCTAATGGATGCACAAGATTGGTTAAAAACCTTAATTGGACTACATGAAGTGTAGGGAGGACGAAAATGACCTAAATGTTCATCCAATGACTCAAAACACCTATTGGATGCACAAGATTGGTTAAAAACCCTAATTGGACAAGAATTAGCCTAGGGAGGTCGAAAATGACCTAATTGTTCATCCAATTACACAAACACAACTATTGGATGCACAAGATTGGTTAGAAACCCTAATTGGACAAGCATAAGCGTAGGGAGGATCAAAATGAGTTAAATGTTCATCCAATGACACAAAACACCTATTGGATGCACAAGATTGGTTAAAAACCCTAAGTGGACTACATTAAGCGTAGGGAGGACGAAAATGACCTAAATGTTCATCCAATGACACAAAACACCTATTGGATGCACAAGATTGGTTAGAAACCCTAATTGGACAACCATAAGCCTAGGGAGGATCAAAATGACCTAAATGTTCATCCAATGACACAAAACACCTATTGGACGCACAATATTGGTTAAAAACCCTAATTGGACAAGATTAAGCCTAGGGAGGTAAACAATGACCTAATTGTTCATCCAATGACACAGACACAACTATTGGATGCAAATGTTTGGTTAGAAACACTAATTGGACAAGAATAAGCCTAGGGAGGTCAAAAATGACCTAATTGTTCATTCAATGACACAAAAACACCTAGTGGATGCACAAGATTGGTTAAAAACCTTTATTGGACTACATGAAGTGTAGGGAGGACGAAAATGACCTAAATGTTCATCCAATGACACAAAACACCTATTGGATGCACAAGATTGGTTAAAAACCCTAATTGGACAAGAATTAGCCTAGGGAGGTCGAAAATGACCTAATTGTTCATCCAATTACACAAACACAACTATTGGATGCACAAGATTGGTTAGAAACCCTAATTGGACAAGCATAAGCGTAGGGAGGATCAAAATGAGTTAAATGTTCATCCAATGACACAAAACACCTATTGGATGCACAGTATTGGTTAAAAACCCTAATTGGAAAAGATTAAGTGTAGGGAGGACGAAAATGACCTAAATGTTTATCCAATGACACAAACACACCTATTGGATGCACAAGATTGGTTAGAAACCCTAATTGGACAAGAATTAGCCTAGGGAGGTAAACAATGACCTAATTGTTCATCTAATGACACAAACACAACTATTGGATGCACAAGATTGGTTAGAAACCCTAATTGGACAAGCATAAGCCTAGGGAGGATGAAAATGACCTAAATGTTCATCCAATGACACAAAACACACCTATTGGATGCACAAGATTGGTTAGAAACCCTAATTGGACAAGAATAAGCCTAGGGAGGTAAACAACGTCCTAATTGTTCATCCAATGACACAGACACAACTATTGGACGCACATGTTTGGTTAGAAACCCTAATTGGACAAGAATAAGCCTAGGGAGGTCGAAAATGACCTAATTGTTCATTCAATGACACAAAAACACCTAATGGATGCACAAGATTGGTTAAAAACCTTAATTGGACTACATGAAATGTAGGGAGGACGAAAATGACCTAAATGTTGATCCAATGACACAAAACACCTGTTGGATGCACAAGATTGGTTAAAAATCCTAATTGGACAAGAATTAGCCTAGGGAGGACGAAAATGACCTAATTGTTCATCCAATGACACAAACACACCTATTGGATGCACAAGAATGGTTAGAAACCCTAATTGGACAAGAATTAGCCTAGGGAGGTAAACAATGACCTAATTGTTCATCTAATGACACAAACACAACTATTGGATGCACAAGATTGGTTAGAAACCCTAATTGGACAAGCATAAGCCTAGGGAGGATGAAAATGACCTAAATGTTCATCCAATGACACAAAACACACCTATTGGATGCACAAGATTGGTTAGAAACCCTAATTGGACAAGAATAAGCCTAGGGAGGTAAACAACGACCTAATTGTTCATCCAATGACACAGACACAACTATTGGACGCACATGTTTGGTTAGAAACCCTAATTGGACAAGAATAAGCCTAGGGAGGTCGAAAATGACCTAATTGTTCATTCAATGACACAAAAACACCTAATGGATGCACAAGATTGGTTAAAAACCTTAATTGGACTACATGAAATGTAGGGAGGACGAAAATGACCTAAATGTTGATCCAATGACACAAAACACCTGTGGGATGCACAAGATTGGTTAAAAATCCTAATTGGACAAGAATTAGCCTAGGGAGGACGAAAATGACCTAATTGTTCATCCAATGACACAAACACACCTATTGGATGCACAAGATTGGTTAGAAACCCTAATTGGACAAGAATAAGCCTAGGGAGGTAAACAATGACCTAATTGTTCATCCAATGACACAGACACAACTATTGGATGCACATGTTTGGTTAGAAACCCTAATTGGACAAGCATAAGCCTAGGGAGGATGAAAATGACCTAAATGTTCATCCAATGACACAAAACACACCTATTGGATGCACAAGATTGGTTAGAAACCCTAATTGGACAAGAATAAGCCTAGGGAGGTAAACAACGACCTAATTGTTCATCCAACGACACAGACACAACTATTGGACGCACATGTTTGGTTAGAAACCCTAATTGGACAAGAATAAGCCTAGGGAGGTCGAAAATGACCTAATTGTTCATTCAATGACACAAAAACACCTAATGGATGCACAAGATTGGTTAAAAACCTTAATTGGAATACATGAAGTGTAGGGAGGACGAAAATGACCTAAATGTTCATCCAATGACACAAAACACCTGTTGGATGCACAAGATTGGTTAAAAATCCTAATTGGACAAGAATTAGCCTAGGGAGGACGAAAATGACCTAATTGTTCATCCAATGACACAAACACACCTATTGGATGCACAAGATTGGTTAGAAACCCTAATTGGACAAGCATAAGCCTAGGGAGGATGAAAATGACCTAAATGTCCATCCAATGAAACAAAAACACCTAATGGATGCACAAGATTGGTTAAAAACCCTAATTGGACAAGAATTAGCCTAGGGAGGACGAAAATGACCTAATTGTTCATCCAATGACACAAACACACCTATTGGATGCACAAGATTGGTTAGAAACCCTAATTGGACAAGAATAAGCCTAGGGAGGTAAACAACGACCTAATTGTTCATCCAACGACACAGACACAACTATTGGACGCACATGTTTGGTTAGAAACCCTAATTGGACAAGAATAAGCCTAGGGAGGTCGAAAATGACCTAATTGTTCATTCAATGACACAAAAACACCTAATGGATGCACAAGATTGGTTAAAAACCTTAATTGGACTACATGAAATGTAGGGAGGACGAAAATGACCTAAATGTTGATCCAATGACACAAAACACCTGTTGGATGCACAAGATTGGTTAAAAATCCTAATTGGACAAGAATTAGCCTAGGGAGGACGAAAATGACCTAATTGTTCATCCAATGACACAAACACACCTATTGGATGCACAAGATTGGTTAGAAACCCTAATTGGACAAGAATAAGCCTAGGGAGGTAAACAATGACCTAATTGTTCATCCAATGACACAGACACAACTATTGGATGCACATGTTTGGTTAGAAACCCTAATTGGACAAGAATAAGCCTAGGGAGGTCGAAAATGACCTAATTGTTCATTCAATGACACAAAAACACCTAATGGATGCACAAGATTGGTTAAAAACCTTAATTGGACTACATGAAGTGTAGGGAGGAAGAAAATGACCTAAATGTTCATCCAATGACACAAAACACCTATTGGATGCACAAGATTGGTTAAAAACCCTAATTGGACAAGAATTAGCCTAGGGAGGTCGAAAATGACCTAATTGTTCATCCAATTACACAAACACAACTATTGGATGCACAAGATTGGTTAGAAACCCTAATTGGACAAGCATAAGCGTAGGGAGGATCAAAATGAGTTAAATGTTCATCCAATGACACAAAACACCTATTGGATGCACAAGATTGGTTAAAAACCCTAAGTGGACTACATTAAGTGTAGGGAGGACGAAAATGACCTAAATGTTCATCCAATGACACAAAACACACCTATTGGATGCACAAGATTGGTTAGAAACCCTAATTGGACAAGCATAAGCTTAGGGAGGATGAAAATGACTTAAATGTTCATCCAATGACACAAAACACCTGTTGGATGCACAAGATTGGTTAAAAATCCTAATTGGACAAGAATTAGCCTAGGGAGGACGAAAATGACCTAATTGTTCATCCAATGACACAAACACACCTATTGGATGCACAAGAATGGTTAGAAACCCTAATTGGACAAGAATAAGCCTAGGGAGGTAAACAATGACCTAATTGTTCATCCAATGACACAGACACAACTATTGGATGCACATGTTTGGTTAGAAACCCTAATTGGACAAGAATAAGCCTAGGGAGGTCGAAAATGACCTAATTGTTCATCCAATGACACAAAAACACCTAATGGATGCACAAGATTGGTTAAAAACCTTAATTGGACTACATGAAGTGTAGGGAGGACGAAAATGACCTAAATGTTCATCCAATGACACAAAACACCTATTGGATGCACAAGATTGGTTAAAAACCCTAATTGGACAAGAATTAGCCTAGGGAGGTCGAAAATGACCAAATTGTTCATCCAATTACACAAACACAACTATTGGATGCACAAGATTGGTTAGAAACCCTAATTGGACAAGCATAAGCGTAGGGAGGATCAAAATGAGTTAAATGTTCATCCAATGACACAAAACACCTATTGGATGCACAAGATTGGTTAAAAACCCTAAGTGGACTACATTAAGCGTAGGGAGGACGAAAATGACCTAAATGTTCATCCAATGACACAAAACACCTATTGGATGCACAATATTGGTTAAAAACCCTAATTGGACAAGATTAAGCCTAGGGAGGTAAACAATGACCTAATTGTTCATCCAATGACACAGACACAACTATTGGATGCAAATGTTTGGTTAGAAACCCTAATTGGACAAGAATAAGCCTAGGGAGGTCCAAAATGACCTAATTGTTCATTCAATGACACAAAAACACCTAGTGGATGCACAAGATTGGTTCAAAACCTTTATTGGACTACATGAAGTGTAGGGAGGACGAAAATGACCTAAATGTTCATCCAATGACACAAAACACCTATTGGATGCACAAGATTGGTTAAAAACCCTAATTGGACAAGAATTAGCCTAGGGAGGTCGAAAATGACCTAATTGTTCATCCAATTACACAAACACAACTATTGGATGCACAAGATTGGTTAGAAACCCTAATTGGACAAGCATAAGCGTAGGGAGGATCAAAATGAGTTAAATGTTCATCCAATGACACAAAACACCTATTGGATGCACAAGATTGGTTAAAAACCCTAATTGGACAAGAATTAGCCTAGGGAGGTCGAAAATGACCTAATTGTTCATCCAATTACACAAACACAACTATTGGATGCACAAGATTGGTTAGAAACCCTAATTGGACAAGAATAAGCCTAGGGAGGTAAACAATGACCTAATTGTTCATCCAATGACACAGACACAACTATTGGATGCACATGTTTGGTTAGAAACCCTAATTGGACAAGAATAAGCCTAGGGAGGTCGAAAATGACCTAATTGTTCATTCAATGACACAAAAACACCTAATGGATGCACAAGATTGGTTAAAAACCTTTATTGGACTACATGAAGTGTAGGGAGGACGAAAATGACCTAAATGTTCATCCAATGACACAAAACACCTGTTGGATGCACAAGATTGGTTAAAAATCCTAATTGGACAAGAATTAGCCTAGGGAGGACGAAAATGACCTAATTGTTCATCCAATAACACAAACACACCTATTGGATGCACAAGATTGGTTAGAAACCCTAATTGGACAAGAATAAGCCTAGGGAGGTAAACAATGACCTAATTGTTCATCCAATGACACAGACACAACTATTGGATGCACATGTTTGGTTAGAAACCCTAATTGGACAAGAATAAGCCTAGGGAGGTCGAAAATGACCTAATTGTTCATTCAATGACACAAAAACACCTAATGGATGCACAAGATTGGTTAAAAACCTTAATTGGACTACATGAAATGTAGGGAGGACGAAAATGACCTAAATGTTGATCCAATGAAACAAAACACCTGTTGGATGCACAAGATTGGTTAAAAATCCTAATTGGACAAGAATTAGCCTAGGGAGGACGAAAATGACCTAATTGTTCATCCAATGACACAAACACACCTATTGGATGCACAAGATTGGTTAGAAACCCTAATTGGACAAGAATAAGCCTAGGGAGGTAAACAATGACCTAATTGTTCATCCAATGACACAGACACAACTATTGGATGCACATTTTTGGTTAGAAACCCTAATTGGACAAGAATAAGCCTAGGGAGGTCGAAAATGACCTAATTGTTCATTCAATGACACAAAAACACCTAATGGATGCACAAGATTGGTTAAAAACCTTAATTGGACTACATGAAATGTAGGGAGGACGAAAATGACCTAAATGTTGATCCAATGACACAAAACACTTGTTGGATGCACAAGATTGGTTAAAAATCCTAATTGGACAAGAATTAGCCTAGGGAGGACGAAAATGACCTAATTGTTCATCCAATGACACAAACACACCTATTGGATGCACAAGATTGGTTAGAAACCCTAATTGGACAAGAATAAGCCTAGGGAGGTAAACAATGACCTAATTGTTCATCCAATGACACAGACACAACTATTGGATGCACATTTTTGGTTAGAAACCCTAATTGGACAAGAATAAGCCTAGGGAGGTCGAAAATGACCTAATTGTTCATTCAATGACACAAAAACACCTAATGGATGCACAAGATTGGTTAAAAACCTTAATTGGACTACATGAAGTGTAGGGAGGACGAAAATGACCTAATTGTTCATCCAATGACACAAAACACCTATTGGATGCACAAGATTGGTTAAAAACCCTAATTGGACAAGAATTAGCCTAGGGAGGTCGAAAATGACCTAATTGTTCATCCAATTACACAAACACAACTATTGGATGCACAAGATTGGTTAGAAACCCTAATTGGACAAGCATAAGCGTAGAGAGGATCAAAATGAGTTAAATGTTCATCCAATGACACAAAACACCTATTGGATGCACAAGATTGGTTAAAAACCCTAAGTGGACTACATTAAGCGTAGGGAGGACGAAAATGACCTAAATGTTCATCCAATGACACAAAACACCTATTGGATGCACAAGATTGGTTAGAAACCCTAATTGGACAACCATAAGCCTAGGGAGGATGAAAATGACCTAAATGTTCATCCAATGACACAAAACACCTATTGGATGCACAATATTGGTTAAAAACCCTAATTGGACAAGATTAAGCCTAGGGAGGTAAACAATGACCTAATTGTTCATCCAATGACACAGACACAAATATTGGATGCACATGTTTGGTTAGAAACCCTAATTGGACAGGAATAAGCCTAGGGAGGTCGAAAATGACCTAATTGTTCATTCAATGACACAAAAACACCTAATGGATGCACAAGATTGGTTAAAATCCTTAATTGGACTACATGAAGTGTAGGGAGGACGAAAATGACCTAAATGTTCATCCAATGACACAAAACACCTATTGGATGCACAAGATTGGTTAAAAACCCTAATTGGACAAGAATTAGCCTAGGGAGGTCGAAAATGACCTAATTGTTCATCCAATTACACAAACACAACTATTGGATGCACAAGATTGGTTAGAAACCCTAATTGGACAAGCATAAGCGTAGGGAGGATCAAAATGAGTTAAATGTTCATCCAATGACACAAAACACCTATTGGATGCACAAGATTGGTTAAAAACCCTAAGTGGACTACATTAAGCGTAGGGAGGACGAAAATGACCTAAATGTTCATCCAATGACACAAAACACCTATTGGATGCACAAGATTGGTTAGAAACCATAATTGGACAACCATAAGCCTAGGGAGGATGAAAATGACCTAAATGTTCATCCAATGACACAAAACACCTATTGGATGCACAATATTGGTTAAAAACCCTAATTGGACAAGATTAAGTGTAGGGAGGACGAAAATGACCTAAATGTTTATCCAATGACACAAACACACCTATTGGATGCACAAGATTGGTTAGAAACCCTAATTGGACAAGAATAAGCCTAGGGAGGTAAACAATGACCTAATTGTTCATCTAATGACACAGACACAACTATTGGATGCACAAGATTGGTTAGAAACCCTAATTGGACAAGCATAAGCCTAGGGAGGATGAAAATGACCTAAATGTTCATCCAATGACACAAAACACACCTATTGGATGCACAAGATTCGTTAGAAACCCTAATTGGACAAGAATAAGCCTAGGCAGGTAAACAATGACCTAATTGTTCATCCAATGACACATACACAACTATTGGATGCACATGTTTGGTTAGAAACCCTAATTTGACAAGAATAAGCCTAGGGAGGTCGAAAATGACCTAATTGTTCATTCAATGACACAAAAACACCTAATGGATGCACAAGATTGGTTAAAAACCTTAATTGGACTACATGAAGTGTAGGGAGGACGAAAATGACCTAAATGTTCATCCAATGACACAAAACACCTATTGGATGCACAAGATTGGTTAAAAAATCTAACTGGACAAGAATTAGGCTAGGGAGGTCGAAAATGACCTAATTGTTCATCCAATTACACAAACACAACTATTGGATGCACAAGATTGGTTAAAAACCCTAATTGGACAAGCATAAGCGTAGGGAGGATCAAAATGAGTTAAATGTTCATCCAATGACACAAAACACCTATTGGATGCACAAGATTGGTTAGAAACCCTAATTGGACAAGAATAAGCCTAGGGAGGTAAACAATGAGCTAATTGTTCATCTAATGACACAGACACAACTATTGGATGCACAAGATTGGTTAGAAACCCTAATTGGACAAGCATAAGCTTAGGGAGGATGAAAATGACCTAAATGTTCATCCAATGACACAAAACACCTATTGGATGCACAAGATTGGTTAAAAACCCTAATTGGACAAGAATTAGCCTAGGGAGGTCGAAAATGACCTAATTGTTCATCCAATTACACAAACACAACTATTGGATGCACAAGATTGGTTAAAAACCCTAATTGGACAAGCATAAGCGTAGGGAGGATCAAAATTAGTTAAATGTTCATCCAATGACACAAAACACCTATTGGATGCACAAGATTGGTTAGAAACCCTAATTGGACAAGAATAAGCCTAGGGAGGTAAACAATGAGCTAATTGTTCATCTAATGACACAGACACAACTATTGGATGCACAAGATTGGTTAGAAACCCTAATTGGACAAGCATAAGCTTAGGGAGGATGAAAATGACCTAAATGTTCATCCAATGACACAAAACACCTATTGGATGCACAATATTGGTTAAAAACCCTAAGTGGACTACATTAAGTGTAGGGAGGACGAAAATGACCTAAATGTTCATCCAATGACACAAAACACCTATTGGATACACAAGATTGGTTAGAAACCCTAATTGGACAAGCATAAGCTTAGGGAGGATGAAAATGACCTAAATGTTCATCCAATGACACAAAACACCTATTGGATGCACAAGATTGGTTAAAAACCCTAATTGGACAAGAATTAGCCTAGGGAGGTCGAAAATGACCTAATTGTTCATCCAATTACACAAACACAACTATTGGATGCACAAGATTGGTTAGAAACCCTAATTGGACAAACATAAGCGTAGGGAGGATCAAAATGAGTTAAATGTTCATCCAAAGACACAAAACACCTATTGGATGCACAAGATTGGTTAAAAACCCTAAGTGGACTACATTAAGTGTAGGGAGGACGAAAATGACCTAAATGTTCATCCAATGACACAAAACACCTATTGGATGTACAAGATTGGTTAGAAACCCTAATTGGACAAGTATAAGCTTAGGGAGGATGAAAATGACCTAAATGTTCATCCAATGACACAAAACACCTATTGGATGCACAATATTGGTTAAAAACCCTAATTGGAAAAGATTAAGTGTAGGGAGGACGAAAATGACCTAAATGTTTATCCAATGACACAAACACACCTATTGGATGCACAAGATTGGTTAGAAACCCTAATTGGACAAGAATAAGCCTAGGGAGGTAAACAATGACCTAATTGTTCATCCAATGACACAGACACAACTATTGGATGCACATATTTGGTTAGAAACCCTAATTGGACAAGAATAAGCCTAGGGAGGTCGAAAATGACCTAATTGTTCATTCAATGACACAAAAACACCTAATGGATGCACAAGATTGGTTAAAAACCTTAATTGGAATACATGAAGTGTAGGGAGGACGAAAATGACCTAAATGTTCATCCAATGACACAAAACACCTGTTGGATGCACAAGATTGGTTAAAAATCCTAATTGGACAAGAATTAGCCTAGGGAGGACGAAAATGACCTAATTGTTCATCCAATGACACAAACACACCTATTGGATGCACAAGATTGGTTAGAAACCCTAATTGGACAAGAATAAGCCTAGGGAGGTAAACAACGACCTAATTGTTCATCCAACGACACAGACACAACTATTGGACGCACATGTTTGGTTAGAAACCCTAATTGGACAAGAATAAGCCTAGGGAGGTCGAAAATGACCTAATTGTTCATTCAATGACACAAAAACACCTAATGGATGCACAAGATTGGTTAAAAACCTTAATTGGACTACATGAAATGTAGGGAGGACGAAAATGACCTAAATGTTGATCCAATAACACAAAACACCTGTTGGATGCACAAGATTGGTTAAAAATCCTAATTGGACAAGAATTAGCCTAGGGAGGACGAAAATGACCTAATTGTTCATCCAATGACACAAACACACCTATTGGATGCACAAGATTGGTTAGAAACCCTAATAGGACAAGAATAAGCCTAGGGAGGTAAACAATGACCTAATTGTTCATCCAATGACACAGACACAACTATTGGATGCACATGTTTGGTTAGAAACCCTAATTGGACAAGAATAAGCCTAGGGAGGTCGAAAATGACCTAATTGTTCATTCAATGACACAAAAACACCTAATGGATGCACAAGATTGGTTAAAAACCTTAATTGGACTACATGAAGTGTAGGGAGGACGAAAATGACCTAAATGTTCATCCAATGACACAAAACACCTATTGGATGCACAAGATTGGTTAAAAACCCTAATTGGACAAGAATTAGCCTAGGGAGGTCGAAAATGACCAAATTGTTCATCCAATTACACAAACACAACTATTGGATGCACAAGATTGGTTAGAAACCCTAATTGGACAAGCATAAGCGTAGGGAGGATCAAAATGAGTTAAATGTTCATCCAATGACACAAAACACCTATTGGATGCACAAGATTGGTTAAAAACCCTAAGTGGACTACATTAAGCGTAGGGAGGACGAAAATGACCTAAATGTTCATCCAATGACACAAAACACCTATTGGATGCACAAGATTGGTTAGAAACCCTAATTGGACAACCATAAGCCTAGGGAGGATGAAAATGACCTAAATGTTCATCCAATGACACAAAACACCTATTGGATGCACAATATTGGTTAAAAACCCTAATTGGACAAGATTAAGCCTAGGAGGGTAAACAATGACCTAATTGTTCATCCAATGACACAGACACAACTATTGGATGCACATGTTTGGTTAGAAACCCTAATTGGACAGGAATAAGCCTAGGGAGGTCGAAAATGACCTAATTGTTCATTCAATGACACAAAAACACCTAATGGATGCACAAGATTGGTTAAAATCCTTAATTGGACTACATGAAGTGTAGGGAGGACGAAAATGACCTAAATGTTCATCCAATGACACAAAACACCTATTGGATGCACAAGATTGGTTAAAAACCCTAATTGGACAAGAATTAGCCTAGGGAGGTCGAAAATGACCTAATTGTTCATCCAATTACACAAACACAACTATTGGATGCACAAGATTGGTTAGAAACCCTAATTGGACAAGCATAAGCGTAGGGAGGATCAAAATGAGTTAAATGTTCATCCAATGACACAAAACACCTATTGGATGCACAAGATTGGTTAAAAACCCTAAGTGGACTACATTAAGCGTAGGGAGGACGAAAATGACCTAAATGTTCATCCAATGACACAAAACACCTATTGGATGCACAAGATTGGTTAGAAACCCTAATTGGACAACCATAAGCCTAGGGAGGATGAAAATGACCTAAATGTTCATCCAATGACACAAAACACCTATTGGATGCACAATATTGGTTAAAAACCCTAATTGGACAAGATTAAGTGTAGGGAGGACGAAAATGACCTAAATGTTTATCCAATGACACAAACACACCTATTGGATGCACAAGATTGGTTAGAAACCCTAATTGGACAAGAATAAGCCTAGGGAGGTAAACAATGACCTAATTGTTCATCTAATGACACAGACACAACTATTGGATGCACAAGATTGGTTAGAAACCCTAATTGGACAAGCATAAGCCTAGGGAGGATGAAAATGACCTAAATGTTCATCCAATGACACAAAACACACCTATTGGATGCACAAGATTCGTTAGAAACCCTAATTGGACAAGAATAAGCCTAGGGAGGTAAACAATGACCTAATTGTTCATCCAATGACACATACACAACTATTGGATGCACATGTTTGGTTAGAAACCCTAATTTGACAAGAATAAGCCTAGGGAGGTCGAAAATGACCTAATTGTTCATTCAATGACACAAAAACACCTAATGGATGCACAAGATTGGTTAAAAACCTTAATTGGACTACATGAAGTGTAGGGAGGACGAAAATGACCTAAATGTTCATCCAATGACACAAAACACCTATTGGATGCACAAGATTGGTTAAAAAATCTAACTGGACAAGAATTAGGCTAGGGAGGTCGAAAATGACCTAATTGTTCATCCAATTACACAAACACAACTATTGGATGCACAAGATTGGTTAAAAACCCTAATTGGACAAGCATAAGCGTAGGGAGGATCAAAATGAGTTAAATGTTCATCCAATGACACAAAACACCTATTGGATGCACAAGATTGGTTAAAAACCCTAAGTGGACTACATTAAGTGTAGGGAGGACGAAAATGACCTAAATGTTCATCCAATGACACAAAACACCTATTGGATGCACAAGATTGGTTAGAAACCCTAATTGGACAAGCATAAGCCTAGGGAGGATGAAAATGACCTAAATGTTCATCCAATGACACAAAACACCTATTGGATGCACAATATTGGTTAAAAACCCTAATTGGACAAGATTAAGTGTAGGGAGGACGAAAATGACCTAAATGTTTATCCAATGACACAAACACACCTATTGGATGCACAAGATTGGTTAGAAACCCTAATTGGACAAGAATAAGCCTAGGGAGGTAAACAATGACCTAATTGTTCATCTAATGACACAGACACAACTATTGGATGCACAAGATTGGTTAGAAACCCTAATTGGACAAGCATAAGCCTAGGGAGGATGAAAATGACCTAAATGTTCATCCAATGACACAAAACACACCTATTGGATGCACAAGATTCGTTAGAAACCCTAATTGGACAAGAATAAGCCTAGGCAGGTAAACAATGACCTAATTGTTCATCCAATGACACATACACAACTATTGGATGCACATGTTTGGTTAGAAACCCTAATTTGACAAGAATAAGCCTAGGGAGGTCGAAAATGACCTAATTGTTCATTCAATGACACAAAAACACCTAATGGATGCACAAGATTGGTTAAAAACCTTAATTGGACTACATGAAGTGTAGGGAGGACGAAAATGACCTAAATGTTCATCCAATGACACAAAACACCTATTGGATGCACAAGATTGGTTAAAAAATCTAACTGGACAAGAATTAGGCTAGGGAGGTCGAAAATGACCTAATTGTTCATCCAATTACACAAACACAACTATGGGATGCACAAGATTGGTTAAAAACCCTAATTGGACAAGCATAAGCGTAGGGAGGATCAAAATGAGTTAAATGTTCATCCAATGACACAAAACACCTATTGGATGCACAAGATTGGTTAAAAACCCTAAGTGGACTACATTAAGTGTAGGGAGGACGAAAATGACCTAAATGTTCATCCAATGACACAAAACACCTATTGGATGCACAAGATTGGTTAGAAACCCTAATTGGACAAGCATAAGCCTAGGGAGGATGAAAATGACCTAAATGTTCATCCAATGACACAAAACACCTATTGGATGCACAATATTGGTTAAAAACCCTAATTGGACAAGATTAAGCCTAGGGAGGTAAACAATGACCTAATTGTTCATCCAATGACACAGACACAACTATTGGATGCACATGTTTGGTTAGAAACCCTAATTGGACAAGAATAAGCCTAGGGAGGTCGAAAATGACCTAATTGTTCATTCAATGACACAAAAACACCTAATGGATGCACAAGATTGGTTAAAAACCTTAATTGGACTACATGAAGTGTAGGGAGGAAGAAAATGACCTAAATGTTCATCCAATGACACAAAACACCTATTGGATGCACAAGATTGGTTAAAAACCCTAATTGGACAAGAATTAGCCTAGGGAGGTCGAAAATGACCTAATTGTTCATCCAATTACACAAACACACCTATTGGATGCACAAGATTGGTTAGAAACCCTAATTGGACAAGAATAAGCCTAGGGAGGTAAACAATGACCTAATTGTTCATCCAATGACACAGACACAACTATTGGATGCACATGTTTGGTTAGAAACCCTAATTGGACAAGAATAAGCCTAGGGAGGTCGAAAATGACCTAATTGTTCATTCAATGACACAAAAACACCTAATGGATGCACAAGATTGGTTAAAAACCTTAATTGGACTACATGAAGTGTAGGGAGGACGAAAATGACCTAATTGTTCATCCAATGACACAAAACACCTATTGGATGCACAAGATTGGTTAAAAACCCTAATTGGACAAGAATTAGCCTAGGGAGGTCGAAAATGACCTAATTGTTCATCCAATTACACAAACACAACTATTGGATGCACATGATTGGTTAGAAACCCTAATTGGACAAGCATAAGCGTAGGGAGGATCAAAATGAGTTAAATGTTCATCCAATGACACAAAACACCTATTGGATGCACAAGATTGGTTAAAAACCCTAAGTGGACTACATTAAGCGTAGGGAGGACGAAAATGACCTAAATGTTCATCCAATGACACAAAACACCTATTGGATGCACAAGATTGGTTAGAAACCCTAATTGGACAACCATAAGCCTAGGGAGGATGAAAATGACCTAAATGTTCATCCAATGACACAAAACACCTATTGGATGCACAATATTGGTTAAAAACCCTAATTGGACAAGATTAAGCCTAGGAGGGTAAACAATGACCTAATTGTTCATCCAATGACACAGACACAACTATTGGATGCACATGTTTGGTTAGAAACCCTAATTGGACAGGAATAAGCCTAGGGAGGTCGAAAATGACCTAATTGTTCATTCAATGACACAAAAACACCTAATGGATGCACAAGATTGGTTAAAATCCTTAATTGGACTACATGAAGTGTAGGGAGGACGAAAATGACCTAAATGTTCATCCAATGACACAAAACACCTATTGGATGCACAAGATTGGTTAAAAACCCTAATTGGACAAGAATTAGCCTAGGGAGGTCGAAAATGACCTAATTGTTCATCCAATTACACAAACACAACTATTGGATGCACAAGATTGGTTAGAAACCCTAATTGGACAAGCATAAGCGTAGGGAGGATCAAAATGAGTTAAATGTTCATCCAATGACACAAAACACCTATTGGATGCACAAGATTGGTTAAAAACCCTAAGTGGACTACATTAAGCGTAGGGAGGACGAAAATGACCTAAATGTTCATCCAATGACACAAAACACCTATTGGATGCACAAGATTGGTTAGAAACCCTAATTGGACAACCATAAGCCTAGGGAGGATGAAAATGACCTAAATGTTCATCCAATGACACAAAACACCTATTGGATGCACAATATTGGTTAAAAACCCTAATTGGACAAGATTAAGTGTAGGGAGGACGAAAATGACCTAAATGTTTATCCAATGACACAAACACACCTATTGGATGCACAAGATTGGTTAGAAACCCTAATTGGACAAGAATAAGCCTAGGGAGGTAAACAATGACCTAATTGTTCATCTAATGACACAGACACAACTATTGGATGCACAAGATTGGTTAGAAACCCTAATTGGACAAGCATAAGCCTAGGGAGGATGAAAATGACCTAAATGTTCATCCAATGACACAAAACACACCTATTGGATGCACAAGATTCGTTAGAAACCCTAATTGGACAAGAATAAGCCTAGGGAGGTAAACAATGACCTAATTGTTCATCCAATGACACATACACAACTATTGGATGCACATGTTTGGTTAGAAACCCTAATTTGACAAGAATAAGCCTAGGGAGGTCGAAAATGACCTAATTGTTCATTCAATGACACAAAAACACCTAATGGATGCACAAGATTGGTTAAAAACCTTAATTGGACTACATGAAGT
This sequence comes from Cicer judaicum, assembly GCA_037974835.1. Taxonomy (NCBI): domain Eukaryota; kingdom Viridiplantae; phylum Streptophyta; class Magnoliopsida; order Fabales; family Fabaceae; genus Cicer; species Cicer judaicum. The sequence continues at coordinate 1,064,796 of JBBPBS010000604.1, read as the reverse complement.
GTAGGGAGGACGAAAATGACCTAAATGTTCATCCAATGACACAAAACACCTATTGGATGCACAAGATTGGTTAAAAAATCTAACTGGACAAGAATTAGGCTAGGGAGGTCGAAAATGACCTAATTGTTCATCCAATTACACAAACACAACTATTGGATGCACAAGATTGGTTAAAAACCCTAATTGGACAAGCATAAGCGTAGGGAGGATCAAAATGAGTTAAATGTTCATCCAATGACACAAAACACCTATTGGATGCACAAGATTGGTTAAAAACCCTAAGTGGACTACATTAAGTGTAGGGAGGACGAAAATGACCTAAATGTTCATCCAATGACACAAAACACCTATTGGATGCACAAGATTGGTTAGAAACCCTAATTGGACAAGCATAAGCCTAGGGAGGATGAAAATGACCTAAATGTTCATCCAATGACACAAAACACCTATTGGATGCACAATATTGGTTAAAAACCCTAGTTGGACAAGATTAAGTGTAGGGAGGACGAAAATGACCTAAATGTTTATCCAATGACACAAACACACCTATTGGATGCACAAGATTGGTTAGAAACCCTAATTGGACAAGAATAAGCCTAGGGAGGTAAACAATGACCTAATTGTTCATCTAATGACACAGACACAACTATTGGATGCACAAGATTGGTTAGAAACCCTAATTGGACAAGCATAAGCCTAGGGAGGATAAAAATGACCTAAATGTTCATGCAATGACACAAAAACACCTAATGGATGCACTAGATTGGTTAAAAACCCTAATTGGACTACATTAAGTGTAGGGAGGACAAAAATGACATAAATGTTCATCCAATGACACAAAAACACCTTATGGATGCAAAAGATTGGTTAAAAACCCTAATTGGACAAGATTAAGTGTAGGGAGGACGAAAATGACCTAAATGTTCATCCAATGACATTAAACACCTATTCGATGCGTAAGATTGGTTAGAAACCCTAATTTGACAAGATTAAGTTTAGGGAGGACGGAAATGACCTAATTGTTCATCCAATGACACAAAACACCTATTGGATGCACAAGATTAGTTAAAAACCCAAATTGGACAAGAATTAGCCTAGGGAGGACGAAAATGACCTAAATGTTCATCCAATGACACAAAAACACCTATTGGATGCAAAAGATTGCTTAGAAACCCTAATTGGACAAGATTAAGTGTAGGCAGGTCGAAAATGACATAAAAATCATCCAACGACACAAACACTCCTATTGGATGCACAAGATTGGTTAAAAACCCTAATTGGATAAGAATTAGCCTAGGGAGGACGAAAATTACCTAAATGTTCATCCAATGACACAAAAACACCTAATGGATGCACAAGATTGGTTAAAAACCCTAATTGGACTACATGAAGTGTAGGGAGGACGAAAATGACCTAAATATTCATCCAATGACACAAAACACCTATTGGATGCACAAGATTGGTTAAAAACCCTAATTGGACCAGAAATAGCCTAGGGAGGACGAATGACCTAATTGTTCATCCAATGACACAAACACACCTATTGGATGCACAAGATTGGTTAGAAACCCTAATTGGACAAGAATAAGTCTAGGGAGGTCGAAAATGACCTAATTGTTCATCCAATGACACAAACACAACTATTGGATGCACAAGACTGGTTAGAAACCCTAATTGGACAAGATTAAGTTTAGGGAGGACGAAAATGACCTAATTGTTCATCCAATGACACAAAACACCTATTGGATGCACAAGATTGGTTAGAAACCCTAATTGGACAAGATTAAGTTTAGGGAGGACGAAAATGACCTAATTGTTCATCCAATGACACAAAACACCTATTGGATGCACAAGATTGGTTAAAAACCCTAATTGGACAAGATTAAGTGTAGGGAGGACAAAAATGACCTAAATGTTCATCCAATGATACAAAACACCTATTGGATGCACAAGATTGGTTAAAAACCCTAATTGGACAAGAATTAGCCTAGGGAGGACGAAAATGACCTAATTGTTCATCTAATGATACAAAAATACCTATTGGATGCACAAGATTGGTTAGAAAATGTAATTGGAAAAGATTAAGTGTAGGGAGGTCGAAAATGACATAAAAATCATCCAATGACACAAACACACCTATTGGGTGCACAAGATTGGTTAAAAACGATAATTGGTCAACAATTACCCTAGGGAGGACGAAAATGACCTAAATGTTCGTCCAATGACACAAAACACCTAATGGAGGCACAAGATTAGTTAAAAACACTAATTGAAATACATTAAGTGTAAGGAGGACGAAAATGACCTAAATGTTCATCCAATGACTCAAACACACATATTGGATGCACAAGATTGGTTAGAAACCCTTATTGGACAAGAATAAGTCTAGGGAGGTCGAAAATGACCTAATTGTTCATCCAATGACACAAACACAACTATTGGATGCACAAGATTGGTTAGAAACCCTAATTGGACAAGCATAAGCCTAGGGAGGATGAAAATGAGTTAAATGTTCGTCCAATGACACAAAACACCTATTGGATGCACAAGATTGGTTAAAAACCCTAATTGGACAAGATTAAGTGTAGGTAGGACGAAAATGACCTAAATGTTCATTCATTGACACAAAAACACCTAATGGATGCACAAGATTGGTTAAAAACCTTAATTGGACTACATGAAGTGTAGGGAGGACGAAAATGACCTAAATGTTCATCCAATGACACAAAATACCTATTAGATGCACAAGATTGGTTAAAAACCCTAATTGGACAAGAATTAGCCTAGGGAGGTCGAAAATGACCTAATTGTTCATCCAATTACACAAACACAACTATTGGATGCACAAGATTGGTTAGAAACCCTAATTGGACAAGCATAAGCGTAGGGAGGATCAAAATGAGTTAAATGTTCATCCAATGACACAAAACACCTAATGGATGCACAAGATTGGTTAAAAACCCTAAGTGGACTACATTAAGCGTAGGAAGGACGAAAATGACCTAAATGTTCATCCAATGACACAAAACACCTATTGGATGCACAAGATTGGTTAGAAACACTAATTGGACAAGCATAAGCCTAGGGAGGATGAAAATGACCTAAATGTTCATCCAATGACACAAAACACCTATTGGATGCACAATATTGGTTAAAAACCCTAATTTGACAAGATTAAGTGTAGGGAGGACGAAAATGACCTAAATGTTTATCCAATGACACAAACACACCTATTGGATGCACAAGATTGGTTAGAAACCCTAATTGGACAAGAATAAGCCTAGGGAGGTAAACAATGACCTACATGTTGATCCAATGACACAAGCACACCTATTGGATGCACAAGATTGGTTAGAAACCTTAATTGGACAAGCATAAGCCTAGGGAGGATGAAAATGACCTAAATGTTCATCCAATGACACAAAACACACCTATTGGATGCACAAGATTGGTTAGAAACCCTAATTGGACAAGAATAAGCCTAGGGAGGTAAACAATGACCTAATTGTTCATCCAATGACACAGACACAACTATTGGATGCACATGTTTGGTTAGAAACCCTAATTGGACAAGAATAAGCCTAGGGAGGTCGAAAATGACCTAATTGTTCATTCAATGACACAAAAACACCTAATGGATGCACAAGATTGGTTAAAAACATTAATTGGACTACATGAAGTGTAGGGAGGACGAAAATGACCTAAATGTTCATCCAATAACACAAAACACCTATTGGATGCACAAGATTGGTTAAAAACCCTAATTGGACAAGAATTAGCCTAGGGAGGTCGAAAATGACCTAATTGTTCATCCAATTACACAAACACAACTATTGGATGCACAAGATTGGTTAGACACCCTAATTGGACAAGAATAAGCCTAGGGAGGTAAACAATGACCTAATTGTTCATCCAATGACACAGACACAACTATTGGATGCACATGTTTGGTTAGAAACCCTAATTGGACAAGCATAAGCGTAGGGAGGATCAAAATGAGTTAAATGTTCATCCAATGACACAAAACACCTATTGGATGCACAAGATTGGTTAAAAACCCTAAATGCACTACATTAAGCGTAGGGAGGACGAAAATGACCTAAATGTTCATCCAATGACACAAAACACCTATTGGATGCACAAGATTGGTTAGAAACCCTAATTGGACAAGCATAAGCCTAGGGAGGATGAAAATGACCTAAATGTTCATCCAATGACACAAAACACCTTTTGGATGCACAATATTGGTTAAAAACCCTAATTGGACAAGATTAAGTGTAGGGAGGACGAAAATGACCTAAATGTTTATCCAATGACACAAACACACCTATTGGATGCACAAGATTGGTTAGAAACCCTAATTGGACAAGAATAAGCCTAGGGAGGTAAACAATGACCTAATTGTTCATCTAATGACACAGACACAACTATTGGATGCACAAGATTGGTTAGAAACCCTAATTGGACAAGCATAAGGCTAGGGAGGATGAAAATGACCTAAATGTTCATCCAATGACACAAAACACACCTATTGGATGCACAAGATTGGTTAGAAACCCTAATTGGACAAGAATAAGCCTAGGGAGGTAAACAATGACCTAATTGTTCATCCAATGACACAGACACAACTATTGGATGCACATGTTTGGTTAGAAACCCTAATATGACAAGAATAAGCCTAGGGAGGTCGAAAATGACCTAATTGTTCATTCAATGACACAAAAACACCTAATGGATGCACAAGATTGGTTAAAAACCTTAATTGGACTACATGAAGTGTAGGGAGGACGAAAATGACCTAAATGTTCATCCAATGACACAAAACACCTATTGGATGCACAAGATTGGTTAAAAACCCTAATTGGACAAGAATTAGCCTAGGGAGGTCGAAAATGACCAAATTGTTCATCCAATTACACAAACACAACTATTGGATGCACAAGATTGGTTAGAAACCCTAATTGGACAAGCATAAGCGTAGGGAGGATCAAAATGAGTTAAATGTTCATCCAATGACACAAAACACCTATTGGATGCACAAGATTGGTTAAAAACCCTAAGTGGACTACATTAAGTGTAGGGAGGACGAAAATGACCTAAATGTTCACCCAATGACACAACACACCTATTGGATGCACAAGATTGGTTAGAAACCCTAATTGGACAAGCATAAGCTTAGGGAGGATGAAAATGACTTAAATGTTCATCCAATGACACAAAACACCTATTGGATGCACAGTATTGGTTAAAAACCCTAATTGGAAAAGATTAAGTGTAGGGAGGACGAAAATGACCTAAATGTTTATCCAATGACACAAACACACCTATTGGATGCACAAGATTGGTTAGAAACCCTAATTGGACAAGAATAAGCCTAGGGAGGTAAACAATGACCTAATTGTTCATCTAATGACACAGACACAACTATTGGATGCACAAGATTGGTTAGAAACCCTAATTGGACAAGCATAAGCCTAGGGAGGATGAAAATGACCTAAATGTTCATCCAATGACACAAAACACACCTATTGGAATCACAAGATTGGTTAGAAACCCTAATTGGACAAGAATAAGCCTAGGGAGGTCGAAAATGACCTAATTGTTCATTCAATGACACAAAAACACCTAATGGATGCACAAGATTGGTTAAAAACCTTAATTGGACTAATGAAATGTAGGGAGGACGAAAATGACCTAAATGTTCATCCAATGACACAAAACACCTGTTGGATGCACAAGATTGGTTAAAAATCCTAATTGGACAAGAATTAGCCTAGGGAGGACGAAAATGACCTAATTGTTCATCCAATGACACAAACACACCTATTGGATGCACAAGATTGGTTAGAAACCCTAATTGGACAAGAATAAGCCTAGGGAGGTAAACAATGACCTAATTGTTCATCCAATGACACAGACACAACTATTGGATGCACATGTTTGGTTAGAAACCCTAATTGGACAAGCATAAGCCTAGGGAGGATGAAAATGACCTAAATGTTCATCCAATGACACAAAACACACCTATTGGATGCACAAGATTGGTTAGAAACCCTAATTGGACAAGAATAAGCCTAGGGAGGTAAACAATGACCTAATTGTTCATCCAATGACACAGACACAACTATTGGATGCACATGTTTGGTTAGAAACCCTAATTGGACAAGAATAAGCCTAGGGAGGTCGAAAATGACCTAATTGTTCATTCAATGACACAAAAACACCTAATGGATGCACAAGATTGGTTAAAAACCTTAATTGGACTACATGAAATGTAGGGAGGACGAAAATGACCTAAATGTTGATCCAATGAAACAAAACACCTGTTGGATGCACAAGATTGGTTAAAAATCCTAATTGGACAAGAATTAGCCTAGGGAGGACGAAAATGACCTAATTGTTCATCCAATGACACAAACACACCTATTGGATGCACAAGATTGGTTAGAAACCCTAATTGGACAAGAATAAGCCTAGGGAGGTAAACAATGACCTAATTGTTCATCCAATGACACAGACACAACTATTGGATGCAGATGTTTGGTTAGAAACCCTAATTGGACAAGAATAAGCCTAGGGAGGTCGAAAATAACCTAATTGTTCATTCAATGACACAAAAACACCTAATGGATGCACAAGATTGGTTAAAAACCTTAATTGGACTACATGAAATGTAGGGAGGAGAAAATGACCTAAATGTTGATCCAATGACACAAAACACCTGTTGGATGCACAAGATTGGTTAAAAATCCTAATTGGACAAGAATTAGCCTAGGGAGGACGAAAATGACCTAATTGTTCATCCAATGACACAAACACACCTATTGGATGCACAAGATTGGTTAGAAACCCTAATTGGACAAGAATAAGCCTAGGGAGGTAAACAATGACCTAATTGTTCATCCAATGACACAGACACAACTATTGGATGCACATGTTTGGTTAGAAACCCTAATTGGACAAGAATAAGCCTAGGGAGGTCGAAAATGACCTAATTGTTCATTCAATGACACAAAAACACCTAATGGATGCACAAGATTGGTTAAAAACCTTAATTGGACTACATGAAGTGTAGGGAGGAAGAAAATGACCTAAATGTTCATCCAATGACACAAAACACCTATTGGATGCACAAGATTGGTTAAAAACCCTAATTGGACAAGAATTAGCCTAGGGAGGTCGAAAATGACCTAATTGTTCATCCAATTACACAAACACAACTATTGGATGCACAAGATTGGTTAAAAACCCTAATTGGACAAGCATAAGCGTAGGGAGGATCAAAATTAGTTAAATGTTCATCCAATGACACAAAACACCTATTGGATGCACAAGATTGGTTAGAAACCCTAATTGGACAAGAATAAGCCTAGGGAGGTAAACAATGAGCTAATTGTTCATCTAATGACACAGACACAACTATTGGATGCACAAGATTGGTTAGAAACCCTAATTGGACAAGCATAAGCTTAGGGAGGATGAAAATGACCTAAATGTTCATCCAATGACACAAAACACCTATTGGATGCACAATATTGGTTAAAAACCCTAATTGGAAAAGATTAAGTGTAGGGAGGACGAAAATGACCTAAATGTTTATCCAATGACACAAACACAACTATTGGATGCACAAGATTGGTTAGAAACCCTAATTGGACAAGCATAAGCGTAGGGAGGATCAAAATGAGTTAAATGTTCATCCAATGACACAAAACACCTATTGGATGCACAAGATTGGTTAAAAACCCTAAGTGGACTACATTAAGCGTAGGGAGGACGAAAATGACCTAAATGTTCATCCAATGACACAAAACACCTATTGGATGCACAATATTGGTTAAAAACCCTAATTGGACAAGATTAAGCCTAGGGAGGTAAACAATGACCTAATTGTTCATCCAATGACACAGACACAACTATTGGATGCAAATGTTTGGTTAGAAACCCTAATTGGACAAGAATAAGCCTAGGGAGGTCCAAAATGACCTAATTGTTCATTCAATGACACAAAAACACCTAGTGGATGCACAAGATTGGTTCAAAACCTTTATTGGACTACATGAAGTGTAGGGAGGACGAAAATGACCTAAATGTTCATCCAATGACACAAAACACCTATTGGATGCACAAGATTGGTTAAAAACCCTAATTGGACAAGAATTAGCCTAGGGAGGTCGAAAATGACCTAATTGTTCATCCAATTACACAAACACAACTATTGGATGCACAAGATTGGTTAGAAACCCTAATTGGACAAGCATAAGCGTAGGGAGGATCAAAATGAGTTAAATGTTCATCCAATGACACAAAACACCTATTGGATGCACAAGATTGGTTAAAAACCCTAAGTGGACTACATTAAGCGTAGGGAGGACGAAAATGACCTAAATGTTGATCCAATGACACAAAACACCTGTTGGATGCACAAGATTGGTTAAAAATCCTAATTGGACAAGAATTAGCCTAGGGAGGACGAAAATGACCTAATTGTTCATCCAATGACACAAACACACCTATTGGATGCACAAGATTGGTTAGAAACCCTAATTGGTCAAGAATAAGCCTAGGGAGGTAAACAATGACCTAATTGTTCATCCAATGACACAGACACAACTATTGGATGCACATGTTTGGTTAGAAACCCTAATTGGACAAGAATAAGCCTAGGGAGGTCGAAAATGACCTAATTGTTCATTCAATGACACAAAAACACCAAATGGATGCACAAGATTGGTTAAAAACCTTAATTGGACTACATGAAGTGTAGGGAGGACGAAAATGACCTAAATGTTCATCCAATGACACAAAACACCTATTGGATGCACAAGATTGGTTAAAAACCCTAATTGGACAAGAATTAGCCTAGGGAGGTCGAAAATGACCAAATTGTTCATCCAATTACACAAACACAACTATTGGATGCACAAGATTGGTTAGAAACCCTAATTGGACAAGCATAAGCGTAGGGAGGATCAAAATGAGTTAAATGTTCATCCAATGACACAAAACACCTATTGGATGCACAAGATTGGTTAAAAACCCTAAGTGGACTACATTAAGTGTAGGGAGGACGAAAATGACCTAAATGTTCATCCAATGACACAAAACACCTATTGGATGCACAAGATTGGTTAGAAACCCTAATTGGACAAGCATAAGCCTAGGGAGGATGAAAATGACCTAAATGTTCATCCAATGACACAAAACACCTATTGGATGCACAATATTGGTTAAAAACCCTAATTGGACAAGATTAAG
>JBBPBS010000604.1:1029044-1049576 GCA_037974835.1 Cicer judaicum | reverse complement strand
ACAAGATTGGTTAGAAACCCTAATTGGACAAGAATAAGTCTAGGGAGGTCGAAAATGACCTAATTGTTCATCCAATGACACAAACACAACTATTGGATGCACAAGACTGGTTAGAAACCCTAATTGGACAAGATTAAGTTTAGGGAGGACGAAAATGACCTAATTGTTCATCCAATGACACAAAACACCTATTGGATGCACAAGATTGGTTAGAAACCCTAATTGGACAAGATTAAGTTTAGGGAGGACGAAAATGACCTAATTGTTCATCCAATGACACAAAACACCTATTGGATGCACAAGATTGGTTAAAAACCCTAATTGGACAAGATTAAGTGTAGGGAGGACAAAAATGACCTAAATGTTCATCCAATGATACAAAACACCTATTGGATGCACAAGATTGGTTAAAAACCCTAATTGGACAAGAGTTAGCCTAGGGAGGACGAAAATGACCTAATTGTTCATCTAATGATACAAAAATACCTATTGGATGCACAAGATTGGTTAGAAAATGTAATTGGAAAAGATTAAGTGTAGGGAAGTCGAAAATGACATAAAAATCATCCAATGACACAAACACACCTATTGGGTGCACAAGATTGGTTAAAAACGATAATTGGACAACAATTACCCTAGGGAGGACGAAAATGACCTAAATGTTCGTCCAATGACACAAAACACCTAATGGAGGCACAAGATTGCTTAAAAACACTAATTGAAATACATTAAGTGTAAGGAGGACGAAAATGACCTAAATGTTCATCCAATGACTCAAACACACATATTGGATGCACAAGATTGGTTAGAAACCCTTATTGGACAAGAATAAGTCTAGGGAGGTCGAAAATGACCTAATGGTTCATCCAATGACACAAACACAACTATTGGATGCACAAGATTGGTTAGAAACCCTAATTGGACAAGCATAAGCCTAGGGAGGATGAAAATGAGTTAAATGTTCATCCAATGACACAAAACACCTATTGGATGCACAAGATTGGTTAAAAACCCTAATTGGACAAGATTAAGTGTAGGTTGGACGAAAATGACCTAAATGTTCATCCAATGACACAAAAACACCTAATGGATGCACAAGATTGGTTAAAAACCCAAAGTGGACTACATTAAGTGTAGGGAGGACGAAAATGACCTAAATGTTCATCCAATGACACAAAACACCTATTGGATGCACAAGATTGGTTAGAAACCCTAATTGGACAAGCATAAGCCTAGGGAGGATGAAAATGACCTAAATGTTCATCCAATGACACAAAACACACCTATTGGATGCACAAGATTGGTTAGAAACCCTAATTGGACAAGAATAAGCCTAGGGAGGTCGAAAATGACCTAATTGTTCATTCAATGACACAAAAACACCTAATGGATGCACAAGATTGGTTAAAAACCTTAATTGGACTACATGAAGTGTAGGGAGGACGAAAATGACCTAAATGTTCATCCAATGACACAAAATACCTATTAGATGCACAAGATTGGTTAAAAACCCTAATTGGACAAGAATTAGCCTAGGGAGGTCGAAAATGACCTAATTGTTCATCCAATTACACAAACACAACTATTGGATGCACAAGATTGGTTAGAAACCCTAATATGACAAGCATAAGCGTAGGGAGGATCAAAATGAGTTAAATGTTCATCCAATGACACAAAACACCTAATGGATGCACAAGATTGGTTAAAAACCCTAAGTGGACTACATTAAGCGTAGGGAGGACGAAAATGACCTAAATGTTCATCCAATGACACAAAACACCTATTGGATGCACAAGATTGGTTAGAAACCCTAATTGGACAACCATAAGCCTAGGGAGGATGAAAATGACCTAAATGTTCATCCAATGACACAAAACACCTATTGGACGCACAATATTGGTTAAAAACCCTAATTGGACAAGATTAAGCCTAGGGAGGTAAACAATGACCTAATTGTTCATCCATTGACACAGACACAACTATTGGATGCAAATGTTTGGTTAGAAACCCTAATTGGACAAGAATAAGCCTAGGGAGGTCAAAAATGACCTAATTGTTCATTCAATGACACAAAAACACCTAGTGGATGCACAAGATTGGTTAAAAACCTTTATTGGACTACATGAAGTGTAGGGAGGACGAAAATGACCTAAATGTTCATCCAATGACACAAAACACCTATTGGATGCACAAGATTGGTTAAAAACCCTAATTGGACAAGAATTAGCCTAGGGAGGTCGAAAATGACCTAATTGTTCATCCAATTACACAAACACAACTATTGGATGCACAAGATTGGTTAGAAACCCTAATTGGACAAGCATAAGCGTAGGGAGGATCAAAATGAGTTAAATGTTCATCCAATGACACAAAACACCTATTGGATGCACAAGATTGGTTAAAAACCCTAAGTGGACTACATTAAGTGTAGGGAGGACGAAAATGACCTAAATGTTCATCCAATGACACAAAACACACCTATTGGATGCACAAGATTGGTTAGAAACCCTAATTGGACAAGCATAAGCTTAGGGAGGATGAAAATGACTTAAATGTTCATCCAATGACACAAAACACCTGTTGGATGCACAAGATTGGTTAAAAATCCTAATTGGACAAGAATTAGCCTAGGGAGGACGAAAATGACCTAATTGTTCATCCAATGACACAAACACACCTATTGGATGCACAAGAATGGTTAGAAACCCTAATTGGACAAGAATAAGCCTAGGGAGGTAAACAATGACCTAATTGTTCATCCAATGACACAGACACAACTATTGGATGCACATGTTTGGTTAGAAACCCTAATTGGACAAGAATAAGCCTAGGGAGGTCGAAAATGACCTAATTGTTCATCCAATTACACAAACACAACTATTGGATGCACAAGATTGGTTAGAAACCCTAATTGGACAAGCATAAGCGTAGGGAGGATCAAAATGAGTTAAATGTTCATCCAATGACACAAAACACCTATTGGATGCACAAGATTGGTTAAAAAACCTAAGTGGACTACATTAAGTGTAGGGAGGACGAAAATGACCTAAATGTTCATCCAATGACACAAAACACCTATTGGATGCACAAGATTGGTTAGAAACCCTAATTGGACAAGCATAAGCTTAGGGAGGATGAAAATGACCTAAATGTTCATCCAATGACACAAAACACCTATTGGATGCACAATATTGGTTAAAAACCCTAATTGGAAAAGATTAAGTGTAGGGAGGACGAAAATGACCTAAATGTTTATCCAATGACACAAACACACCTATTGGATGCACAAGATTGGTTAGAAACCCTAATTGGACAAGAATAAGCCTAGGGAGGTAAACAATGACCTAATTGTTCATCTAATGACACAAACACAACTATTGGATGCACAAGATTGGTTAGAAACCCTAATTGGACAAGCATAAGCCTAGGGAGGATGAAAATGACCTAAATGTTCATCCAATGACACAAAACACACCTATTGGATGCACAAGATTGGTTAGAAACCCTAATTGGACAAGAATAAGCCTAGGGAGGTAAACAACGTCCTAATTGTTCATCCAATGACACAGACACAACTATTGGACGCACATGTTTGGTTAGAAACCCTAATTGGACAAGAATAAGCCTAGGGAGGTCGAAAATGACCTAATTGTTCATTCAATGACACAAAAACACCTAATGGATGCACAAGATTGGTTAAAAACCTTAATTGGACTACATGAAATGTAGGGAGGACGAAAATGACCTAAATGTTGATCCAATAACACAAAACACCTGTTGGATGCACAAGATTGGTTAAAAATCCTAATTGGACAAGAATTAGCCTAGGGAGGACGAAAATGACCTAATTGTTCATCCAATGACACAAACACACCTATTGGATGCACAAGATTGGTTAGAAACCCTAATAGGACAAGAATAAGCCTAGGGAGGTAAACAATGACCTAATTGTTCATCCAATGACACAGACACAACTATTGGATGCACATGTTTGGTTAGAAACCCTAATTGGACAAGAATAAGCCTAGGGAGGTCGAAAATGACCTAATTGTTCATTCAATGACACAAAAACACCTAATGGATGCACAAGATTGGTTAAAAACCTTAATTGGACTACATGAAGTGTAGGGAGGACGAAAATGACCTAATTGTTCATCCAATGACACAAAACACCTATTGGATGCACAAGATTGGTTAAAAACCCTAATTGGACAAGAATTAGCCTAGGGAGGTCGAAAATGACCTAATTGTTCATCCAATTACACAAACACAACTATTGGATGCACATGATTGGTTAGAAACCCTAATTGGACAAGCATAAGCGTAGGGAGGATCAAAATGAGTTAAATGTTCATCCAATGACACAAAACACCTATTGGATGCACAAGATTGGTTAAAAACCCTAAGTGGACTACATTAAGCGTAGGGAGGACGAAAATGACCTAAATGTTCATCCAATGACACAAAACACCTATTGGATGCACAAGATTGGTTAGAAACCCTAATTGGACAACCATAAGCCTAGGGAGGATGAAAATGACCTAAATGTTCATCCAATGACACAAAACACCTATTGGATGCACAATATTGGTTAAAAACCCTAATTGGACAAGATTAAGCCTAGGAGGGTAAACAATGACCTAATTGTTCATCCAATGACACAGACACAACTATTGGATGCACATGTTTGGTTAGAAACCCTAATTGGACAGGAATAAGCCTAGGGAGGTCGAAAATGACCTAATTGTTCATTCAATGACACAAAAACACCTAATGGATGCACAAGATTGGTTAAAATCCTTAATTGGACTACATGAAGTGTAGGGAGGACGAAAATGACCTAAATGTTCATCCAATGACACAAAACACCTATTGGATGCACAAGATTGGTTAAAAACCCTAATTGGACAAGAATTAGCCTAGGGAGGTCGAAAATGACCTAATTGTTCATCCAATTACACAAACACAACTATTGGATGCACAAGATTGGTTAGAAACCCTAATTGGACAAGCATAAGCGTAGGGAGGATCAAAATGAGTTAAATGTTCATCCAATGACACAAAACACCTATTGGATGCACAAGATTGGTTAAAAACCCTAAGTGGACTACATTAAGCGTAGGGAGGACGAAAATGACCTAAATGTTCATCCAATGACACAAAACACCTATTGGATGCACAAGATTGGTTAGAAACCCTAATTGGACAACCATAAGCCTAGGGAGGATGAAAATGACCTAAATGTTCATCCAATGACACAAAACACCTATTGGATGCACAATATTGGTTAAAAACCCTAATTGGACAAGATTAAGTGTAGGGAGGACGAAAATGACCTAAATGTTTATCCAATGACACAAACACACCTATTGGATGCACAAGATTGGTTAGAAACCCTAATTGGACAAGAATAAGCCTAGGGAGGTAAACAATGACCTAATTGTTCATCTAATGACACAGACACAACTATTGGATGCACAAGATTGGTTAGAAACCCTAATTGGACAAGCATAAGCCTAGGGAGGATGAAAATGAGTTAAATGTTCATCCAATGACACAAAACACCTATTGGATGCACAAGATTGGTTAAAAACCCTAATTGGACAAGATTAAGTGTAGGTAGGACGAAAATGACCTAAATGTTCATCCAATGACACAAAAACACCTAATGGATGCACAAGATTGGTTAAAAACCCAAAGTGGACTACATTAAGTGTAGGGAGGACGAAAATGACCTAAATGTTCATCCAATGACACAAAACACCTATTGGATGCACAAGATTGGTTAGAAACCCTAATTGGACAAGCATAAGCCTAGGGAGGATGAAAATGACCTAAATGTTCATCCAATGACACAAAACACACCTATTGGATGCAAAAGATTGGTTAGAAACCCTAATTGGACAAGAATAAGCCTAGGGAGGTCGAAAATGACCTAATTGTTCATTCAATGACACAAAAACACCTAATGGATGCACAAGATTGGTTAAAAACCTTAATTGGACTACATGAAGTGTAGGGAGGACGAAAATGACCTAAATGTTCATCCAATGACACAAAATACCTATTAGATGCACAAGATTGTTTAAAAACCCTAATTGGACAAGAATTAGCCTAGGGAGGTCGAAAATGACCTAATTGTTCATCCAATTACACAAACACAACTATTGGATGCACAAGATTGGTTAGAAACCCTAATTGGACAAGCATAAGCGTAGGGGGGATCAAAATGAGTTAAATGTTCATCCAATGACACAAAACACCTAATGGATGCACAAGATTGGTTAAAAACCCTAAGTGGACTAAATTAAGCGTAGGGACGACGAAAATGACCTAAATGTTCATCCAATGACACAAAACACCTATTGGATGCACAAGATTGGTTAGAAACCCTAATTGGACAAGCATAAGCCTAGGGAGGATGAAAATGACCTAAATGTTCATCCAATGACACAAAACACCTATTGGATGCACAATATTGGTTAAAAACCCTAATTTGACAAGATTAAGTGTAGGTAGGACGAAAATGACCTAATTGTTCATCCAATGACACAAACACACCTATTGGATGCACAAGATTGGTTAGAAACCCTAATTGGACAAGAATAAGCCTACGGAGGTAAACAATGACCTACATGTTGATCCAATGACACAAAACACACCTATTGGATGCACAAGATTGGTTAGAAACCCTAATTGGACAAGAATAAGCCTAGGGAGGTAAACAATGACCTAATTGTTCATCCAATGACACAGACACAACTATTGGATGCACATGTTTGGTTAGAAACCCTAATTGGACAAGAATAAGCCTAGGGAGGTCGAAAATGACCTAATTGTTCATTCAATGACACAAAAACACCTAATGGATGCACAAGATTGGTTAAAAACATTAATTGGACTACATGAAGTGTAGGGAGGACGAAAATGACCTAAATGTTCATCCAATAACACAAAACACCTATTGGATGCACAAGATTGGTTAAAAACCCTAATTGGACCAGAATTAGCCTAGGGAGGTCGAAAATGACCTAATTGTTCATCCAATTACACAAACAAAACTATTGGATGCACAAGATTGGTTAGAAACCCTAATTGGACAAGAATAAGCCTAGGGAGGTAAACAATGACCTAATTGTTCATCCAATGACACAGACACAACTATTGGATGCACATGTTTGGTTAGAAACCCTAATTGGACAAGCATAAGCGTAGGGAGGATCAAAATGAGTTAAATGTTCATCCAATGACACAAAACACCTATTGGATGCACAAGATTGGTTAAAAACCCTAAATGGACTACATTAAGCGTAGGGAGGACGAAAATGACCTAAATGTTCATCCAATGACACAAAACACCTATTGGATGCACAAGATTGGTTAGAAACCCTAATTGACAAGCATAAGCCTAGGGAGGATGAAAATGACCTAAATGTTCATCCAATGACACAAAACATCTATTGGATGCACAATATTGGTTAAAAACCCTAATTGGACAAGATTAAGTGTAGGGAGGACGAAAATGACCTAAATGTTTATCCAATGACACAAACACACCTATTGGATGCACAAGATTGGTTAGAAACCCTAATTGGACGAGAATAAGCCTAGGGAGGTAAACAATGACCTAATTGTTCATCTAATGACACAGACACAACTATTGGATGCACAAGATTGGTTAGAAACCCTAATTGGACAAGCATAAGCCTAGGGAGGATGAAAATGACCTAAATGTTCATCCAATGACACAAAACACACCTATTGGATGCACAAGATTGGTTAGAAACCCTAATTGGACAAGAATAAGCCTAGGGAGGTAAACAATGACCTAATTGTTCATCCAATGACACAGACACAACTATTGGATGCACATGTTTGGTTAGAAACCCTAATTGGACAAGAATAAGCCTAGGGAGGTCGAAAATGACCTAATTGTTCATTCAATGACACAAAAACACCTAATGGATGCACAAGATTGGTTAAAAACCATAATTGGACTACATGAAGTGTAGGGAGGACGAAAATGACCTAAATGTTCATCCAATGACACAAAACACCTATTGGATGCACAAGATTGGTTAAAAACCCTAACTGGACAAGAATTAGCCTAGGGAGGTCGAAAATGACCTAATTGTTCATCCCATTACACAAACACAACTATTGGATGCACAAGATTGGTTAGAAACCCTAATTGGACAAGCATAAGCGTAGGGAGGATCAAAATGAGTTAAATGTTCATCCAATGACACAAAACACCTATTGGATGCACAAGATTGGTTAGAAACCCTAATTGGACAAGCATAAGCCTAGGGAGGATGAAAATGACCTAAATGTTCATCCAATGACACAAAACACCTGTTGGATGCACAAGATTGGTTAAAAATCCTAATTGGACAAGAATTAGCCTAGGGGGGACCAAAATGACCTAATTGTTCATCCAATGACACAAACACACCTATTGGATGCACAAGATTGGTTAGAAACCCTAATTGGACGAGAATAAGCCTAGGGAGGTAAACAATGACCTAATTGTTCATCCAATAACACACACACAACTATTGGATGCACAAGATTGGTTAGAAACCCTAATTGGACAAGCATAAGCCTAGGGAGGATGAAAATGACCTAAATGTTCATCCAATGACACAAAAACACCTAATGGATGCACAAGATTGGTTAAAAACCCTAATTCGACTACATTAAGTGTAGGGAGGACAAAAATGAAATAAATGTTCATCCAATGACACAAAAACACCTTATCGATGCACAAGATTGGTTAAAAACCCTAATTGGACAAGATTAAGTGTAGGGAGGACGAAAATGACCTAAATGTTCATCCAATGACATAAAACACCTATTCGATGCGTAAGATTGGTTAGAAACCCTAATTTGACAAGATTAAGTTTAGGGAGGACGGAAATGACCTAATTGTTCATCCAATGACACAAAACACCTATTCGATGCACAAGATTGGTTAAAAACCCAAATTGGACAAGAATTAGCCTAGGGAGGACGAAAATGACCTAAATGTTCATCCAATGACACAAAAACACCTATTGGATGCACAAGATTGGTTAGAAACCCTAATTGGACAAGATTAAGTGTAGGCAGGTCGAAAATGACATAAATATCATCCAACGACACAAACACTCCTATTGGATGCACAAGATTGGTTAAAAACCCTAATTGGATAAGAATTAGCCTGGGGAGGACGAAAATTACCTAAATGTTCATCCAATGACACAAAAACACCTAATGGATGCACAAGATTGGTTAAAAACCCTAATTGGACTACATGAAGTGTAGGGAGGACGAAAATGACCAAAATATTCATCCAATGACACAAAATACCTATTGGATGCACAAGATTGGTTAAAAACCCTAATTGGACAAGAAATAGCCTATGGAGGACGAATGACCTAATTGTTCATCCAATGACACAAACACACCTATTGGATGCACAAGATTGGTTAGAAACCCTAATTGGACAAGAATAAGTCTAGGGAGGTTGAAAATGACCTAATTATTCATCCAATGACACAAACACAACTATTGGATGCACAAGACTGGTTAGAAACCCTAATTGGACCAGATTAAGTTTAGGGAGGACGAAAATGACCTAATTGTTCATCCAATGACACAAAACACCTATTGGATGTACAAGATTGGTTAGAAACCCTAATTGGACAAGATTAAGTTTATGGAGGACGAAGATTACCTAATTGTTCATCCAATGACATAAAACACCTATTGGATGCACAAGATTGGTTAAAAACCCTAATTGGACAAGATTAAGTGTAGGGAGGACAAAAATGACCTAAATGTTCATCCAATGATACAAAACACCTATTGGATGCACAAGATTGGTTAAAAACCCAAATTGGACAAGAATTAGCCTTGGGAGGACGAAAATGACCTAATTGTTTATCTAATGATACAAAAATACCTATTGGATGCACAAGATTGGTTAGAAACTGTAATTGGACAAGATTAAGTGTAGGGAGGTCGAAAATGACATAAAAATCATCCAATGACACAAATACACCAATAGGGTGCACAAGATTGGTTAAAAACCATAATTGGACAAGAATTAGCCTAGGGAGGACCAAAATGACCTAAATGTTCGTCCAATGACACAAAACACCTAATGGAGGTACAAGATTGGTTAAAAACACTAATTGGAATACATTAAGTGTAAGGAGGACGAAAATGACCTAAATGTTCATCCAATGACACAAACACACCTATTGGATGCACAAGATTGGTTAGAAACTCTTATTGGACAAGAATAAGTCTAGGGAGGTCGAAAATGACCTAATTGTTCATCCAATGACACAAACACAACTATTGGATGCACAAGATTGGTTAGAAACCCTAATTGGACAAGATTAAGTGTAGGTAGGACGAAAATGACCTAAATGTTCATCCAATGACACAAAAACACCTAATAGATGCACAAGATTGGTTAAAAACCCTAATTGGACAAGAGTTAGCCTAGGGAGGACGAAAATGACCTAAATGTCCATCTAATGACACAAAAACACCTAATGGATGCACAAGATTGGTTAAAACTCCTAGTTGGACTACATTAAGTTTAGGGAGGACGAAAATGACCTAAATGTTCATCCAATGACACAAAACACCTATTGGATGCACAAGATTGGTTAGAAACCCTAATTGGACAAACATAAGCCTAGGGAGGATGAAAATGACCTAAATGTTCATCCAATGACAGAAAACACCTATTGCATGCACAATATTGGTTAAAAACCCTAATTGGACAAGATTAAGTGTAGGGAGGACGAAAATGACCTAAATGTTCATCCAATGACACAAAACACCTATTGGATACACAAGATTGGTTAGAAACCCTAATTGGACAAGATTAAGTGTAGGGAGGTCGAAAATGACATAAAAATCATCCAACGACACAAACACTCCTATTGGATGCACAAGATTGGTTAGAAACCCTAATTGGACAAGAATAAACCTAGGGAGGTAAACAATGACCTAATTGTTCATCTAATGACACAAACACAACTATTGGATGCACAAGATTGGTTAGAAACCCTAATTGGACAAGCATAAGCCTAGGGAGGATGAAAATGACCTAAATGTCCAATGACACAAAACACACCTATTGGATGCAGAAGATTGGTTAGAAACCCTAATTGGACAAGAATAAGCCTAGGGAGATAAACAATGACCTAATTTTTCATCCAATGACACAGACACAACTATTGGATGCACATGTTTGGTTAGAAACCCTAATTGGACAAGAATAAGCCTAGGGAGGTCGAAAATGACCTAATTGTTCATTCAATGACACAAAAAAACCTAATGGATGCACAAGATTGGTTAAAAACCTTAATTGGACTACATGAAGTGTAGGAAGGACGAAAATGACCTAAATGTTCATCCAATGACACAAAACACCTGTTGGATGCACAAGATTGGATAAAAACCCTAATTGGACAGGAATTAGCCTAGGGAGGACGAAAATGACCTAATTGTTCATCCAATGACACAAACACACCTATTGGATGCACAAGATTGGTTAGAAACCCTAATTGGACAAGAATAAGCCTAGGAAGGTAAACAATGACCTAATTGTTCATCCAATGACACAGACACAACTATTGGATGCACAACATTGGTTAGAAACCTTAATTGGACAAGCATAAGCCTAGGGAGGATGAAAATGACCTAAATGTTCATCCAATGACACAAAAACACCTAATGGATGCACAAGATTGGTTAAAAACCCTAATTGGACTACATTAAGTGTAGGGAGGACAAAAATGACATAAATGTTCATCCAATGACACAAAAACACCTTATGGATGCACAAGATTGGTTAAAAACCCTAATTGGACAAGATTAAGTGTAGGGAGGACGAAAATGACCTAAATGTTCATCCAATGACATAAAACACCTATTCGATGCGTAAGATTGGTTAGAAACCCTAATTTGACAAGATTAAGTTTAGGGAGGACGGAAATGACCTAATTGTTCATCCAATGACACAAAACACCTATTGGATGCACAAGATTGGTTAAAAACCCAAATTGGACAAGAATTAACCTAGGGAGGACGAAAATGATCTAAATGTTCATCCAATGACACAAAAACACCTATTGGATGCACAAGATTGGTTAGAAACCCTAATTGGACAAGATTAAGTGTAGGCAGGTCGAAAATGACATAAAAATCATCCAACGACACAAACACTCCTATTGGATGCACAAGATTGGTTATAAACCCTAATTGGATAAGAATTAGCCTAGGGAGGACGAAAATTACCTAAATGTTCATCCAATGACACAAAAACACCTAATGGATGCACAAGATTGGTTAAAAACCTTAATTGGACTACATGAAGGGTAGGGAGGACGAAAATGACCTAAATATTCATCCAATGACACAAAACACCTATTGGATGCACAAGATTGGTTAAAAACCCTAATTGGACAAGAAATAGCCTAGGGAGGACGAATGACCTAATTGTTCATCCAATGACACAAACATACCTATTGGATGCACAAGATTGGTTAGAAACCCTAATTGGACAAGATTAAGTTTAGGGAGGACGAAAATGACCTAAGTCTTCATCCAATGACACAAAACACCTATTGGATGCACAAGATTGGTTAGAAACCCTAATTGGACAAGATTAAGTTTAGGGAGGACGAAAATGACCTAATTGTTCATCCAATGACACAAAACACCTATTGAATGCACAAGATTGGTTAAAAACCCTAATTGGACAAGAATTAGCCTAGGGAGGACGAAAATGACCTAATTGTTCATCTAATGATACAAAAATACCTATTAGATGCAAAAGATTGGTTAGAAACTGTAATTGGACAAGATTAAGTGTAGGGAGGTCGAAAATGACATAAAAATCATCCAATGACACAAACACACCTATTGGGTGCACAAGATTGGTTAAAAACCATAATTGGACAAGAATTAGCCTAGGGAGAACGAAAATGACCTAAATGTTCGTCCAATGACACAAAACACCTAATGGAGGCACAAGATTGGTTAAAAACACTAATTGGAATACATTAAATGTAAGGAGGACGAAAATGACCTAAATGTTCATCCAATGACACAAACACACCTATTGGATGCACAAGATTGGTTAGAAACCCTTATTGGACAAGAATAAGTCTAGGGAGGTCGAAAATGACCTAATTGTTCATCCAATGACACAAACACAACTATTGGATGCACAAGATTGGTTAGAAACCCTAATTGGACAAGCATAAGCCTAGGGAGGATGAAAATGAGTTAAATGTTCATCCAATGACACAAAACACCTATTGGATGCACAAGATTGGTTAAAAACCCTAATTGGACAAGATTAAGTGTAGGTAGGACGAAAATGACCTAAATGTTCATCCAATGACACAAAAACATCTAATGGATGCACAAGATTGGTTAAAAACCCTAAGTGGACTACTTTAAGTGTAGGGAGGACGAAAATGACCTAAATGTTCATCCAACGACACAAAACACCTATTGGATGCACAAGATTGGTTAGAAACCCTAATTGGACAAGCATAAGCCTAGGGAGGATGAAAATGACCTAAATGTTCATCCAATGACACAAAACACCTATTGGACGCACAAGATTGGTTAAAAACCCTAATTGGACAAGATTAAGTGTAGGGAGGACGAAAATGACCTAAATGTTTATCCAAAGACACAAACACACCTATTGGATGCACAAGATTGGTTAAAAACCCTAATTGGACAAGAATAAGCCTAGGGAGGTAAACAATGACCTAATTGTTGATCCAATGACACAGACACAACTATTGGATGCACATGTTTGGTTAGAAACCCTAATTGGACAAGAATAAGCCTAGGGACGTCGAAAATGACCTAATTGTTCATCCAATGACACAAAAACACCTAATGGATGCACAAGATTGGTTAAAAACCTTAATTGGACTACATGAAGTGTACGGAGGACGAAAATGACCTAAATGTTTATCCAATGACACAAACACACCTATTGGATGCACAAGATTGGTTAGAAACCCTAATTGGACAAGCATAAGCCATAGAGGATGAAAATGACCTAAATGTTCATCCAATGACACAAACACCTATTGGATGCACAATATTGGTTAAAAACCCTAATTGGACAAGATTAAGTGTAGGGAGCACGAAAATGACCTAAATGTTTATCCAATGACACAAACACACCTATTGGATGCACAAGATTGGTTAGAAACCCTAATTGGACAAGAATAAGCCTAGGGAGGTAAACAATGACCTAATTGTTCATCTAATGACACAAACACAACTATTGGATACACAAGATTGGTTAGAAACCCTAATTGGACAAGCATAAGCCTAGGGAGGATGAAAATGACCTAAATGTTCATCCAATGACACAAAACACACCTATTGGATGCACAAGATTGGTTAGAAACCCTAATTGGACAAGAATAAGCCTAGGGAGGTAAACAATGACCTAATTGTTGATCCAATGACACAGACACAACTATTGGATGCACATGTTTGGTTAGAAACCCTAATTGGACAAGAATAAGCCTAGGGACGTCGAAAATGACCTAATTGTTCATCCAATGACACAAAAACACCTAATGGATGCACAAGATTGGTTAAAAACCTTAATTGGACTACATGAAGTGTAGGGAGGATGAAAATGACCTAAATGTTTATCCAATGACACAAACACACCTATTTAATGCACAAGATTGGTTAGAAACCCTAATTGGACAAGATTAAGTTTAGGGAGGACGAAAATGACCTAATTGTTCATCCAATGACATAAAACACCTATTGGATGCACAAGATTGGTTAAAAACCCTAATTGGACAAGATTAAGTGTAGGTAGGACGAAAATGACCTAAATGTTCATCCAATGACACAAAACACCTAATGGATGCACAAGATTGGTTAAAAACACTAATTGGACTACATTAAGTGTAAGGAGGACGAAAATGACCTAAATGTTCATCCAATGACACAAACACAACTATTGGATGCACAAGATTGGATAGAAACCCTAATTGGACAAGCATAAGCCTAGGGAGGATGAAAATGAGCTAAATGTTCATGCTATGACACAAAACACCTATTGGATGCACAAGATTGGTTAAAAACCCTAATTGGACAAGATTAAGTGTAGGTAGGACGAAAATGACCTAAATGTTCATCCAATGACACAAAAACACCTAATGCATGCACAAGATTGGTTAAAAACCCTAAGTGGACTACATTAAGTGTAGGGACGACGAAAATGACCTAAATGTTCATCCAATGACACAAAACACCTATTGGATGCACAAGATTGGTTAAAAACCCTAATTGGACAAGAATTTGCCTAGGGAGGACGAAAATGACCTAATTGTTCATCCAATGACACAAACACACCTATTGGATGCACAAGATTGGTTAGAAACTCTAATTGGACAAGAATAAGCCTAGGGAGGTAAACAATGACCTAATTGTTCATCCAATGACACAGACACAACTATTGGATGCACAAGATTGGTTAGAAACCCTAATTGGACAAGCATAAGCCTAGGGAGGATGAAAATGACCTATATGTTCATCCAATGACACAAAACACACCTATTGGATGCACAAGATTGGTTAGAAACCCTAGTTGGACACGAATAAGCCTAGGAAGGTAAACAATGACCTAATTGTTCATCCAATGACACAAACACAACTATTGGATGCACAAGATTGGTTAGAAACCCTAATTGGACAAGCATAAGCCTAGGGAGGATGAAAATGACCTAAATGTTCATCCAATGACACAAAACACACCTATTGGATGCACAAGACTGGTTAGAAACCCTAATTGGACACGAATAAGCCTAGGGAGGTAAACAATGACCTAATTGTTCATCAAATGACACAGACACAACTATTGGATGCTCAAGTTTGGTTAGAAACCCTAATTGGACAAGAATAAGCCTAGGGAGGTCGAAAATGACCTAATTGTTCATCCAATGACACAAACACTACTATTGGATGCACAAGATTGGTTAGGAACCCTAATTGGACAAGCATAAGCCTAGGGAGGATGAAAATGACCTAAATGTTCATCCAATGACACAAAACACCTATTGGATGCACAAGATTGGATTTAAACCCTAATTGGACAAGATTAAGTGTAGGGAGGACGAAAATGACCTATATGATCATCCAATGATACAAAAACACCTAATGGATGCACAAGATTGGTTAAAAACCCTAATTGGACTAGCATAAGCCTAGGGAGGATGAAAATGACCTAAATGTTCATCCAATGACACAAAACACCTATTAGATGCACAAGATTGGTTAAAAACCCTAATTGGACAAGAATTAGCCTAGGGAGGACGAAAATGACCTAAATGTTCATCCAATGACACGAAAACACCTATTGGATGCACAAGATTGGTTAGAAACCTTAATTGGACAAGATTAAGTGTTGAGAGGTCGAAAATGTCAAGAAAATCATCCAATGACACAAACACACCTATTGGATGCACAAGATTGGTTAAAAACTCTAATTGGACAAGAATTAGCCTAGGGAGGATGAAAATTACCTAAATGTTCATCCAATGACACAAAAACACCTAATGGATGTAGAAGATTGGTTAAAAACCCTAATTGGACTACATTAAGTGTAGGGAGGACGAAAATGACCTAATTGTTCATCCAATGACACAAAACACCTATTGGATGCACAAGATTGGTTAAAAACCCTAATTGGACAAGAATTAGCCTAGGGAGGACGAAAATGACCTAATTGTTCATCCAATGACACAAACACACCTATTGGATGCACAAGATTGGTTAGAAACCCATATTGGACAAGAATAAGCCTAGGGAAGTAAACAATGACTTAATTGTTCATCCAATGACACAGACATAACTATTGGATGCACAAGATTGGTTACAAACCCTAATTGGACAAGGATAAGCCTAGGGAGGATGAAAATGACCTAAATGTTCATCCAACGACACAAAACACACCTATTGGATGCACAAGATTGGTTAGAAACCCTAATTGGACAACCATAAGCCTAGGGAGGTAAACAATGACCTAATTGTTCATCCAATGAATTAGACACAACTATTGGATGCACAAGATTGATTAGAAACCCTAATTGGACAACAATAAGCCTAGGGAGGTCGAAAATGACCTAATTGTTCATCCAATGACACAAACACAACTATTGGATGCACAAGATTGGTTAGAAACCCTAATTGGACAAGCATAAGCCTAGGGAGGATGAAAATGACCTAAACGTTCATCCAATGAGACAAAACACCTATTGGATGCACAATATTGGTTAAAAACCCTAATTGGACATGAATTAGCCTAGGGAGGACGAAAATGACCTAAATGTTCATCCAATGACACGAAAACACCTATTGGATGCACAAGATTGGTTAGAAACCTTAATTGGACAAGATTAAGTGTTGAGAGGTCGAAAATGTCAAGAAAATCATCCAATGACACAAACACACCTATTGGATGCACAAGATTGGTTAAAAACCCTAATTGGACAAGAATTAGCCTATGGAGGACGAAAATTTCCTTAAGTTTCATCCAATGACACAAAAACACCTAATGGATGCAGAAGATTGGTTAAAAACCCTAATTGGACTACATTAAGTGTAGGGAGGACGAAAATGTCCTAAATGTTCATCCAATGACACAAAACACCTATTGGATGCACAAGATTGGTTAAAAACCCTAATTGGACAAGAATTAGCCTAGGGAGGACGAATGTCCTAATTGTTCATCCAATGACACAAACACACCTATTGGATGCACAAGATTGGTTAGAAACCCTAATTCGACAATAATAAGTGTAGGGAGGTCGAAAATGACCTAATTGTTCATCCAATGACACAAACACAACTATTGGATGCACAAGATTGGTTAGAAACCCTTATTGGACAAGCATAAGCTTAGGGAGGATGAAAATGACCTAAATGTTCATCCAATGACACAAAACACCTATTGGATGCACAAGATTGGTTAAAAACCCTAATTGGACAAGATTAAGTGTAGGGAGGACGAAAATGACCTAAATGTTCATCCAATGACACAAAAACACCTAATGGATGCACAAGATCGGTTAAAAACCCTAATTGGACTACATTAAGTGTAGGGAGGACGAAAATGACCTAAAAGGTCATCCAATGACACAAAACACCTATTGGATGCACAAGATTGGTTAAAAACCCTAATTGGACAAGAATTAGCCTAGGAAGGACGAATGTCCTAATTGTTCATCCAATGACACAAACACACCTATTGGATGCACAAGATTGGTTAGAAACCCTAATTGGACAAGAATAAGTGTAGGGAGGTCGAAAATGACCTAAATGTTCTTCCAATGACACAAATCACCTATTGGATGCACAAGATTGGTTAAAAACCCTAATTGGACAAGAGTTAGCCTAGGGAGGACGAAAATGACCTAAATGTCCATCCAATGACACAAAAACACCTAATGGATGCACAAGATTGGTTAAAAACCCTAATTGGACAAGAATTAGCCTAGGGAGGACGAAAATGACCTAAATGTTCATCCAACGACACAAAAACAGCTAATGGATGCACAAGATTGGTTAAAAACCCTAGTTGGACTACATTAAGTGTAGGGAGGACGAAAATGACATAAATGTTCATCCAATGACACAAAAACACCTTATGGATGCATCTGATTGGTGAAAAACCCTAATTGAACATGATTAAGTGTAGGGAGGACGAAAATTACCTAAATGTTCATCCAATGACACAAAAACACCTAATGGATGCACCAGATAGGTTAAAAACCCTAATTGGACAAGAATTAGCCTAGGGAGGACAAATGTCCTAATTGTTCATCCAATGACACAAACACACCTATTGGATGCACAAGATTGGTTAGAAACCCTAATTGGACAAGAATAAGTCTAGGGAGGTCGAAAATGACCTAAATGTTCATCCAATGACACAAAACACCTATTGGTTGCACAAGATTGGTTAAAAACCCTAATTGGACAAGAGTTAGCCTAGGGAGGACGAAAATGACCTAAATGTCCATCTAATGACACAAAAACACCTAATGGATGCACAAGATTGGTTAAAACTCCTAGTTGGACTACATTAAGTGTAGGGAGGACGAAAATGACCTAAATGTCCATCCAACGACACAAAAACACCTAATGGATGCACAACATTGGTTAAAAATCCTAGTTGGACTACATTAAGTGTAGGGAGGACGAAAATGACCTAAATGTTCATCCAATGACACAAAAACACCTAATGGACGCACAAGATTGGTTAAAAACCTTAAGTGGACTGCATTAAGTGTAGGGAGGACGAAAATGACCTAAATGTTCATCCAATGACACAAAACACACCTATTGGATGCACAAGATTGGTTAGAAACCCTAATTGGACAAGAATAAGCCTAGGGAGGTAAACAATGAGCTAATTGTTGATCCAATGACACAAACACAACTATTGGATGCACATGTTTGGTTAGAAACCCTAATTGGACAAGAATAAGCCTAGGGAGGTCGAAAATGACCTAATTGTTCATCCAATGACACAAAAACACCTAATGGATGCACAAGATTGGTTAAAAACCTTAATTGGACTACATGAAGTGTAGGGAGGACGAAAATGACCTAAATGTTGATCCAATGACACAAGCACACCTATTGGATGCACAAGATTGGTTAGAAACCCTAATTGGACAAGAATAAGCCTAGGGAGGTCGAAAATGACCTAATTGTTCATCCAATGACACAAACACAACTATTTGATGCACAAGATTGGTTAGAAACCCTAATTGGACAAGCATAAGCCTAGGGAGGATGAAAATGACCTAAATGTTCATCCAATGACACAAAACACCTATTGGATGCACAAGATTGGTTAAAAACCCTAATTGGACAAGAATTAGCCTAGGGAGGACGAAATTGACCTAAATGTTCATCCAATGACACAAAAACACCTAATGGATGCACAAGATTGGTTAAAAACCATAATTGGACAAGAATTAGCCTTGGGAGGACGAAAATGACCTAAATGTTCATCCAATAACACAAAAACACCTAAGGGATACACAAGATTGGTTAAAAACCCTAAATGGACTACATTAAGTGTAGAGAGGACGAAAAGGACCTAAATGTT
Source organism: Cicer judaicum (assembly GCA_037974835.1). Classification (NCBI taxonomy): domain Eukaryota; kingdom Viridiplantae; phylum Streptophyta; class Magnoliopsida; order Fabales; family Fabaceae; genus Cicer; species Cicer judaicum. The sequence goes on along the minus strand of JBBPBS010000604.1, from coordinate 1,029,394 downwards.
CATCCAATGACACGAAACACCTATTGGATGCACAACATTGGTTAAAAACCCTAATTGGACAAGAATTAGCCTAGGGACGACAAAAATGACCTAATTGTTCATCCAATGACACAAAAACACCTATTGGATGCACATGATTGGTTAGAAACCCTAATTGGACAAGATTAAGTGTAGGGAGGTCGAAAATGACCTAAATGTTCATCTAATGACACAAAACACCTATTGGATGCACAAGATTGGTTAAAAACCCTAATTAGACAAGAATTAGCCTAGGGAGGACGAAATAGACCTAATTGTTCATCCAATGACACAAACACAACTATTGGATGCACAAGATTGGTTAGAAACCC